>JAYMTK010004317.1:0-11244 GCA_036897405.1 Pelargonium myrrhifolium | reverse complement strand
GGTTTATGGAAGAAAATGGACAAATAAACAAAGAATATGGAAAAAATTGGATGACTCGAAATAAATTGGTGGTTTACGGGTTACCCGCTAGACCGCCCGCCATCTGCAACAAAAAAACCAACTAATATTTAGCCTTAAATGGGCGGCTAGTGGATTCAAAAAGTCAAACCCGTTCTTAGTTGGGCGGATTGGTTTTTAGGGTTATCGGGCAGGTTATTCGCTCGTGAACACCCTTACACGCGAGCTCGGCCACTGCTCCAACAACGAGACTATCGAGTGGCTCCTCCGGCAGACAGAGCCCTTCATCATCGTTGCCACCAGTCCGGGAAGGTCCCGACATTCTCTGTCTCGAACTTCGAGTCCATTTCGTCGGCTATTCCTCCTCTGCTGCCAAGTTGTCGGCTTAACTTGTGCCCGCCGATGAGGTTTGAGTATGCGGAGAATGAGTACCGGCACATGCCATTCGCGGTGCTGTTGTTGTAGTCGGCGACGACGGATGAGACGAATGAGAGGCAGCAGGAAGAGGTTGTTCTCCGAGAATAGTGAATATTAGATCATGTAATTTTTGGGAGCTCTCTCTTTTGTGATTTTCCCTATTTGATTTTCCCTCAAAATTGTTTTTTCGAAAAATGCTCTATGTTTTGAGTCTCAGCCCCCCTTTTTTTGTTGTTGAAAAATGGTTTGTTTCGAACAAGTTTTCATAGTTTTCGTCGAGAATATGCACTTTTCGGCAAGAATGGTTGAAGAACTCGTCGGAAACTTCAAACATTCAAGTGTGTTCTTGAAATTTGAAGAAGAATGGTAAAATGGGCATTTTAGTAAAATTAGATCCTGTGCACGGCACATGATTAAAAAAGGGAATATTCTGTCAAGTTAACTAACGAAAAGGCCCCTGGAAATAGTACAAGGTAGTCTAATGTTAAAAAAAAATATAAGGTATCCAGGTGCAAAACGTGTGAAGTACATGGGGGTCATGTGCAATTTCTCCTAACAAAAATAAACAACAACAACAACAACAACAACAACAACATAGTTCAGAATACAAATTGAAACTTGCAAAAATTAAAACAACTAAAACTAAACTCCCCTCCTTTCGCACCCTCCATTGGAAATCTAGGCGGTCGGTATTCCTGCTCCTCCCAAACCGTTTCTTTTATATTTTTTTGGCACAGTCTCATTCTCCACATCCTCATACTCTGCATCCATGTCTTTCATATCATCTTCACTATTTTGACTAATCCTCATCCTTTTCACAATTGTTTAGACCTTACTCCCTTGAATTTACTATTTGTCCACCTCCTTTTGAGTTGTCGGAATACTCTCCTTTTCAGCCCCTTCCCCTAGTTGAGACTTCCATTTTTCTGTATGAAACTATTTGACCCCAATATTCATTCCCAGTTTACAATTCGATGCTCGTAAAAAAATACCCCATAAGCCCGCTCCATTCAAATTAGCTCATTCTTACCATATATTATTTTACAAGTTTTCTCATCCTGTCCCATTATGCCACACACAAAGCATAAATGTGACAATCTTTCATATTGAAAATTAACCTAACTCCAATTTTCCCCAACTGGTTTGACCTTCAATCACCGTTTAATCGGTTTGCAGACATCCATAGTCACTCTTATGCGAGTGTATACAACAGGGTTGTTTTTCCTAGTGTCCATAGATACAAATTTTCCAATATAATTTTCTATTCGTTGACACACTTATTTTGTCCCAAAGTTCTCAAGCATGGCATGCAATTGCACCATAAAGTTAACTCAAACAAATCTACTCTAGTCGTAACATCCCACGGTTCCAACAATTTATCGAGAAATGCATGGTGATTAAAAGTCCATTGTCCCAACTCAACAACCTTTTTCGGATCACGTTCATGATAGAACTAAAAAATGAAATGTTGTTCACCCTTCAACTTCAACTCATCAAAATTTTTAGAGGCATTAATGTCTTCAACCGCCTTCCAGTAGGAGGCCATTTTTGCAATCATAGTAAAAACTGTCATGAACTTACCCACAGTACACCAACATTGTTTTGGCGGAACCTGTCTCGACAACTCCGAAACTGTCACCCCTATCTCCATGCCACCATCTTCCTCTTCTTTTAATCAAAGTGGTTCAACATTAAAAATCATATATAAATAAAACTAGCAAGTGGGAAGATGACACGTGGCTAGGCATCTAGTCAAAAAGTCAGCGGAACCACAAGTTAAAGAGGCTCGAAGGGCCGAGACCTAAATTGAGGGGTCTCAGAGGTTCATGAAGCACGGGTCAAGAAAGCCCAACCAAGTGGAGAAACCCAATAGACAATGCCACCGAAGTGGGCATCCCAAAACAGGCCCCAAGAAAGGCCTCCCAAAATGTGCCTCTCAAAGGCAAGCAGGTTGCCTATGATAGACAAACCAAGATAGACATACATCCCAAGGCAGACAGACAACCTAAGTGAGACATGTAGCCTGCAGAAGACATGCAAGGTAAAGCCTACATGCTACCAGCCTAAGAAGACACTCAGCATACTGGTGAGTAGATCCAACAGCTGGCCAAAAGGGGTCAGACAGCTCCAAACATGTGAGAGACCAAGCCAACATCCCATGCCATAGGATGAGGCCCACGACAAGGCATGGTGGCTGGCCCCAAGGGGCTGGTCGCCCCTACTGGTGAGCATATCCAACAGGGTGGTCAGCAGACGGGTCCCACATTAGAATTTTGACCAATCAGGACGCGACACGTGTCAGGTAAACATGAAGTCTATAAACAGAGTACCAGGGCCAAAGGTAAAATGTTCGGTCAAAATATTTTCTGAATTCTATAAAGAAGGCACAAAAACATGCTCAAAGTTGTTCTTCGTGATCTTCGCTTATTCTTCAATCATTTGAATCACAAAGTTCGCAGTTGATTACTTTACAATTCGTCTGTGTGTTAGATTCTTATTCTCATGCCGGAGACAGTTTTCTAGGTACACATCCGGGACCCCAATTAACGGTGTGTTCTATTTGCAGGCTCCAGGTTACTGACTGGATCCAGACCCTGCTCCACCAAACAGTTGAAGCCCAGACCCAAAGACCTAGGCTAAACACATCAACTTACCTACTTACCCTGACTTGGAAAAGAAGACATATACGACGTAGTTTGACAGTTTGACTTGACCTTCTCAAAAAGGGTCAAATCACTAAGTATTCTCAAGCTCGAAGTGATTTGTTTTGCTGCCATGGATCCAATCTCCTTCATCTTTATCTCTGTTTTTTGCTCGCTTATGCCTTGCCTCTGCCAGTCGTCTCTACAACCGATCTTGGTCTGATAGCTTCCTACGTTGTTACAACTGATCTTGGTCCAATATTCTCTCCAGCCAAAACTCTCACTTCGCCGCCGTCTATGTTTTGTAACCCTAAAAATCCCTTTAACCCCTTTTACTCTATAATTGTGCGTATTAGTTTGAGTTGTAATTGAAATTTAATGTACTAAGTTGTTATAAGTTTTATGTACCAAATTGGATATTAGGTAAATTTCGCGTACCATTAGCCCGCTAATACAAACTTAAGAGCAGTTATAACTTATAATAACCCTCAAAATCTGAAATTAACTCGGCAAAAACTTTATTTGTACTATTAATTTTCTGATAGGGCTATTGGGCTGATCCAAGACGGTCCAATTCAGACAGGTTGCTAACTAATATTCAAAAGCCCGGCCCAAATTGTAAGGCAACGGCACTCAGCGCCTTATAGGCAATTTCCAAACAGTACTGGCGGATCTCATTTCAAATTCAAATTGAAGCTCCATATTATTTCCTCAGGCGCGTCTTCTTCTCCTCCAGACCCTTCAAACCCTAACCCCACATTTGGCCCCCAGTTCAACAAATTTGATCCAATAAGCTTCAGATCGAACCCAGATCCCAACACAAGCTTACTTTTCAGTCCCACCGCCAACCGTTCTGCCGTCGAAACCCAATTTGTCTCCAGATGCAGTCCTCAGGTCCACTGCCACTACTCCACTGAAACTCTCCGACTCAGTTGAATTGATCTCCATCGGCTACACGCATGGCATCTCGCAACCAGAATCGGCCTCCTCGTAGTCCCTATTCTGTAAGTCTGACATCCCTTTCTACTCTTGTTGCTAAGAAAATGAATGTGAAAGTAGAGAAAAAAAAGAAATTTTCTTGATTTGATTTTGGTAGAAAGCTTGTTTAGAGTTTCAATTGATGCTGTGTACTTGTGTTTGCAGAGAAAGGATGGTGCTGACGATGCTCCCGTGGACAAGCGCAGGAGGATCGGTGCGGGCAGAGTGGTGGGAGCGGGGAGCACTGGCCGCACGCGGCATGCACTTGCATTGAACAATCGGCAAGATGTTACAGCTAATACTGATGTGGCCACCGTTGAGGCTTCGGAGTGCAGCATCGTTGAGTTTACCAAAGAAGAGGTGGAGGCATTGCTGAACGAGAAGCTCAAAGGGAAGAAGTTTGATGTCAAGGTTCTCTTAGTTACATAAATTTTGTAATTTTGATTTACTGGAAATTGTTTTCAGGGTTGTTGTTCTTATTTTTCTTTTCTTGATTTATTTGTTCAATTTTTGTTTGCATGATATGCTGCAGGGTAATATGGAAAGGATGAATGAACACATTAAGAGACTCAAACTATGCATCAAATGGTTACAACAGGTTGATGAAAATAACCGCCTTGAGCAGGAAAAGCTTAGAAATGAACTGGAACTTGCAGAGAGAAAATGCATAGATACAGGTGGATTTAATGAAGATGATATTTGAAAGTGCAATTTGAATACAATTGCTATGTAGTTTTCTACTGTGTTGAGCATTACTCTATTGTCATTGCTTATATACACATAATTCTTTTGAAAAATTGATCCACTGGTACTTTGGCATCCATATTTTTGTTATGACCCGTTGAACCCTTTCTTTTCCATTTTGAAATTATTATGATTAAAAATTAGGTTAATTATGCAAGTGGCCATTGTCTGTTAATGTGGACATATTATTGCTGTGTTTATAAAAATCTCTATGCAATGTGGTTTTTTTTTTTGGGTGACTTGTGCAATTTGTTTTTGATACTGTTAATCATGGGATGAGATCCATCTTTTAAGGATCATAGTTGGAAGAAAAAGGTTTTTCTCATAATGTAGTTTATTTGTATGCTTCAGAGATGAAGATGGGAAAGAAGGAGGAGGAACTTAATGCAATCATAGCAGACTTGAAAAAAACTAATGATGGTTTTCAAGAGAAAGCTGCAAAGGAAGAAGCAGAGAAACTGGTAAGGTTGCTTCTCTTAGAATTGTGTACTCCCTGAGAGAAGCATAAAAGTCTGTACTTAAATGTGTGGCATTTTGATATTTTACTTTGTTTTTGGTGGTGGTCTTGAAACCAGGAAGCAATTGATTGTCATATAAAAGAAAAAGAAGCTAGGGTTGCAGCTGAAAAGTTGCAAGCTTCCTTATCTGAAGAGCTCGCTAAAACTCAGGAGGAGAAAAATGCTGCCAATCAGAGGGTATTCTAGCCATGTTGAGATGTTTCTTGTTATGTCTTTAATCTTTGTTATGAGTTTTTAATCAATTATTTACTGAACATCTCTTTCAATATTGAATTCTGTAGGTTGCTTCACTTAATGATACATACAAGAACTTGCAAGAGTACAACACCAGTCTACACCAGTACAATAGCAAACTTCAAACAGATCTTGCAGCTGCTAATGATTCACTCAAACGAGTGGAAAAGGAGAAATTAGCTATTGTGGAGAACCTCAGCACCTTAAGGGGTCATTGTAGTTCTTTGCAGGAACAATTAACTTCATCCAGAGTAATTTTTATGATTGTTCTCTGTTTCCAATTCTAATTTTATTTGCTAGGAAAGCAATTGGACTTGAATTGCCATGTTTGTACTCAATCCTGTGGTTATCTGAATTTGAATTTTCAATCATCCATGTGAAACTGTTTCTCTTGAATCTTGTGGTTTGATTATGACTATATGCAATTTTTACTCTAAGTTTGAACTTCGAAGGATTAACTTCTATTCTAACTGCTTATTTTACCTGTCCTCTAAAATGGTTATCATTCTTGGAGTTGTCTTTTCAAAATTAGGTAATGCTCCATTACTTGCCAAAGTTTCATAATATTAGATTTCTCAATTCCACTTTTAACAAGAGAAAATGAATTTTCGCTGAATTGCTTCTTTTCATGTATTAAGATCTTTAATTTTTTTGGGGTTAAATTTTGTTATATCAACTAGATTTTTGGCCATATGAGTTCTTTTTTTTTTCTTTTTTTTTCTTTTGGATAATGTGTAATTTTATGCAAGGTCTTTGCACTTAATTGATGCGATCACCCTTTTAAACTTTATCATAGGTTCTAAATTAATTATTTCAGTTTTTATTTATTTATAATATAGTTGGTTGTATTAGGCTATACATGGCATTACTCTTTGTGGTTTCTCATATTGCATATTTTTCCTGGTTGTAGGCATCACAAGATGAGGCTACAAAGCAGAAAGAATCCTTGGTACATGAAATCAAATGCCTTCGTGGGGAAATTCAACAACTAAGAGATGATCGTGATCAGCATGTAAAACAAGTGCATGCATTAACCGCTGATGTACTGAAGTATAAAGAAAGTACTGGGAAATCCTTTGCCGAGTTGGATAACTTGACAATAAAATCAAATGCATTAGAGGTTTGTTAGCATAATTTTTCATTTAGTTATTATATACTTTTGGTTTTGCAATAATGTGGCATGTTTCTTATTTTATAGGAGACATGCTCTTCTCAGATGGAGCAAATATGCATACTTAAACACCAGCTTGCTGCTGCCAATGAGAAATTAAAGGTAACTTAACATTGTTTGATGTTGTTGCAGTATTCTATGTTAAATCTTTTTGTTTTGTCAAGATTTTTCATTGCAACATATTCTGAACAATATATGTTTTTGCTTACAATGTCTCATTTCTGCTTAGATGGCTGATTTATCTTCTGTGGAGATGAGAACCGAATTTGAGGAACAAAAGAAATGTATATGTGAATTGAAAAATCACTTGGCAGATTTAGAGCGTCAACTTAGTGAAGGAGAGATGCTGAGAAAGAAGCTCCACAACACTATTTTGGTAATTATTTTATGCATACTCGGTGGTTGCATTGCACCCAATTCTTAAAATGACTCAATTGTCTTCTACGGCAGGAACTTAAAGGGAACATTCGTGTGTTCTGTCGGGTTCGTCCTTTGTTACAAGATGAAGGCGTTGGAACAGACTCAACGGTTATATCTTATCCTACGTCAACTGAAACTCTCGGCCGGGGCATTGATGTGATACAAAGTGGTAATATGCTTCTTTTCCCACAACCAATTCTGATCATAATAATGTAACAAAGCTTTGCAAGAAATTTACATTAGTTTGTTGCATTGTACCACATGAATTTAATGTCTGCCACATATTTGTTTGCAATGGAAATTTGTTCACTGTATTCAGAAGTTACATTATAAAATTATCTGGATACTACTTCGCAATATACAGTAAATTCATGCTTTCATATTGGATAAAGTATTTGCTCATGAAGGTTAAGAATAGCATTACATTATTTTCTAGCTACTGCTTTAGAATATATAGTTAAATCCTATCACAAATTCTCACACTATTTATTGTTAACAGGAGCAAAACATGCCTTCACATTTGATAAAGTGTTTGCTCATGAAGCTTCTCAGCAAGATGTATTTATAGAAATATCGCAACTTGTACAGAGTGCTCTTGATGGGTACAAGGTAATTATGGTTTTCACTATTCTTCAGATTGACATACTAAAATATTGCCTATGATGGTAGACTCTTGTGATTTCATATTTAGGATTTCAACTCATCAGTATCCTAGCTTAGGACCTAAGTTTTAAAGTTCAATGAAAATGCTTAATAGGTTCCACTATAGTTATGCATCTATTTTGCACTGACAGTGTGTTGTTTGTCTTTTCATAGCTAAAGTTGGCATTGCATCTTACTGTTTATGTAATCTTCACAAGTATCTACAGATACAAAATTGATAGATTTTGGAAATAAATAGAGGATTTCTTGTGTGAATTTTAAATTAAGCATGTTCTATTATATTATGCAATCCATGTTTTAATGCTTTGGTTTCTCTTTCAATACTGATAGAGATATGTCTCAATCAACTCATTGGGGGTTACTTTTGTCAGGTCTGCATTTTTGCTTATGGTCAGACAGGTTCTGGTAAAACCTATACCATGATGGGTAGGCCGGAAGCTCCAGATCAGAAAGGACTTATACCTCGTTCCCTGGAGCAGATATTTCAGACTAGTCAGTCCCTTTCATCTCAGGGTTGGAAATATACAATGCAGGTGAACTTTTCACATTTTGATATTCAATTGTTACATTATCAGTTCAAAATACTTACATTTTCTTAAAAACCTTTCAGGTCTCAATGTTGGAAATATACAACGAGACTATTCGAGATTTGCTATCAAATCGCTCAAACGGTTTTGACACGCTTTCTACAGAAAATGGTGTTGCTGGAAAGCAGTGTGAAATTCGACAGGATGCAAATAAGAATCCATATGTTCCCGGCCTTACCATTATTGACGTCTGCAGTATAAAGGAGATTTCCTCCCTTTTACAACAGGCTGCAAAAAGCAGGTGCATGCTTAAATTTTTCTGTTTGTTAAAAAGTTAAATATGTAACTGATTTTTTGTTCTAAATGTCATTTTGTTTGTTTTTAGGTCTGTAGGTAAGACTCACATGAATGAGCAGTCATCAAGAAGCCACTTTGTCTTTACATTGAGGATATCGGGGGTAAATGAGGTAGACATCCTTTTAAGGCCTTATTTGATTGTAGAGCTCTTTGTTCATTGCATGTTTGTTGATATGCTATGTTGAATGTCCAGAGCACTGATCAAAGAGTACAAGGTGTTTTAAACCTGATTGATCTTGCTGGGAGTGAGCGGCTCTCAAGAAGTGGGGCGACAGGCGACCGTCAAAAGGAAACTGTGGTATCACTTTGTTGCCATGATTGATTTGCTTTTGATATTTGTTCATTTTATGAATTTGCTTATCCTAACTTTTATTGTTTTTAATGACTAGGCCATCAATAGTAGTTTGTCTGCTTTGGGTGATGTTATATTTTCTCTCTCAAAGAAGGAGGGCCATGTACCATTTAGAAACTCAAAGCTAACACATCTTCTCCAGGTAATTTAACTTGAAATCTGTTTGTTTACTGCAATGCTGTTATAAATAATTAGATATTCATCCCTTACCCCTACTTTATTGGTGACTTACACAACCTCACTGATGAAGGTTTGCTAAATGCAAATTAGCCGAACTAAGTTATAATCATTGTATACTCTCTATAGATGACTTGCACAACCTTGCAACATTCACCCTTTACCCCTACTTTATTATGTAAATCAGCTGAACTAAGCAGTTTTTTTCTTCTTATTACGTAGTTTAACTTGCATACTGGTTTATTTACCCTTCACCCCTACTTTATTATGTAAATTAGCTGAACTAAGCAGTTTTTTTCTTCTTACATAGTTTAACTTGCGTACTGGTTTATTATTTTCATTTATTTAATATGTTATTTACCAGTCTGTACTGTAACTGACAACCCCTAACCCACACATTGTTGTATTGTGTATGTTATAAAGCATATCATATCAAGTGTTTATTATGTTTTTGGTACCTAAATGACAGACATTATATGTCACATTAATATGGAGAGTATGATGCGAGGATGATAGAGTTCAGTGCTCTTATTGCTTAAATCATATCAATTCTTAGATATATGCAATATAAGGTGCAGAGAGGGAACAAGATTGTCTCTGTGGCTCTGTTTGTTAGGGTTAATAGATACTTATTTAATGGAAAAAATTTCCGGAAAATGTTGAGCTTCCTGCTGTTTTGGTGCCCCATTCAAAATTAGTCCAACTATATTCAGTAGTACATATATTTTTTGGTTGAAGCTCGTGAGTTATATTATGGCTGGATCATATTTGATTTGAATGACACTTCTGAAGAGAGGTGTGGTTGAATTATATATAATTATTGAATTCACTTCATCTTACCTAGTTTTGTTGATTTTCAATTTGAACAGCCTTATCTTGGTGGAGATTCAAAGGCGTTGATGTTTGTAAATGTATCTCCTGATCCATCTTCTGTTGGAGAGTCACTTTGCTCTCTTCGATTTGCTGCTAGAGTTAATGCATGTGAGGTTGGGATTCCTCGACGCCAAACATCCCTGCAGCTTCCAGATAACCGATTGAGTTATGGTTAAAATTCCAGTTGGCTTTGTTTTGAGGATTGCCACAATATAATTTCAGAGTACCCTGCTACTTGCAGAGCACTGTCCTGCTAATGCTATACTGGCTGTGTTTCGAGTGTATCATTGTATTGTGTTTGTAGTAGTTTTGAGTTTCTAACTTAGAATCTATGTTGGCTCATTTGGCCGGCTAAAAAATTCATCTTTGTAATTTGAACTTCAATTCAATGGTATATGAAAAGAATTCATATTATGTTGTTCTAAAGTCGACTCAGGTCCATGGATTGCTACTTGAGCATAATAATGCTCGCATATGGATTGTACCCACGGTAGCTTGTGGAATAGAATTAGAATGGGAATGACAGTTTTATTCTTTATGTTTGAAGCATGATATTTTGGTAATGAAAATAGTTTTTATTTATTATTATTATTATTATTATTTTTTCTAATAAATAAAATAAAATCTAAAGCCAATAACATTTATTAATCCAAACTCCAAAGACGATAACATTTGTTTTGATTTGATCAGTGTATAGACTGTAGATGTATACGAGTTTTAATCATTGATAAACTATGTCCTGCCACTTTATTATGAATAGTTTAAAGTGTAATAACAGATTATTTCAAGAATTAATAAGTCATTTAAGTCTCTTAAGTTTTGAAAAGTCACTCATTGAATTATTGAACTTGAGAAATAATAATTATGTCAATGAACTTTGAGTTTTTATTTATTTATTTATTTATTAAAACACTCAATGTTGGTAGTTAAAGTTAGTAGTTTTCAAATTAATGTTGAAAATTCACCTAAATGAACTTTAACTCAATTTAAAATAAAACCTTTTTCATACTTTTTTTTTTACATGAATGATCAAATTGTTGCTTATAAGAAAGAAGAGTATCACCAAATTCCTCCTTTGTTTTACTCCATTTGAACATAAGAAATTCAAAATAAAAAGTTAATTGGGAGAGGGATTCAAAGAGTGTAATGGTTT
>JAYMTK010004316.1:0-11244 GCA_036897405.1 Pelargonium myrrhifolium | reverse complement strand
TCTCATTCAAACTTAAGGGTAGGAAATCGTCACAAGCGAAACTTAGAGGGTAGGAAATCGTAATTATCCCAAAATTCTTAAACTATTGGGGTGCCCCCTTTGGGGCTCAGTACTTTAATTTTTGCTGATCTTCATGGTTGTCTTCATACTTCTTTTCCACTGGTCATAATGTCCCTCTTCTTACTGTTTTTCAGATAAGAATCAAGCATATGCTTAGCCAAGGAGTAATAGAGCAAAGTCCATTGACCTCCGGATGCAATCGAGCCAATGTGTCAAATACTGGGAGAGTAGTTGAAACAAATACTGAAAATCTCATGCGTATGGTAATTTGATTTGAACTTGTTGCCAGTTGCTGTTATTAGAAAGCGCTGATTTTGACACAATTACAAACACATACACAGGACACAGAATGAAAGCAAGATTCACCATATAAAGAAAAAAACACAGGACATGACATGTCGTGCTATGCCAAACACTGTCCAAGTGCCTCACTAGCTGTTACTTAGACTTTGTCATTCATTTCTATTGGATTTTTTTTCCTTCTATATGTAGGGCACTGTTTTGAAGTATTCAGACTGTCTGCCTGATGTCATTATCCTCTTGTGTAATAACAAGTGTTCTAATTTAATGATTTCACCTGGTGCAGGTTAGTTACTGTGAAAATGATGTTGATTGTAGACGTTTCTTACAGCTTGTTCATTTTGGAGAAAAATTTGATTCTGGCAACTGTAAAAAGACATGTGATAATTGTTCAAAAGTAACAAGTTTTGTCGAGAAGGATGTCACAGAGAATGCAAAGCATCTGGTTCGATAGAATAATAATTTCTTGGTTACCCTTTTGGTTTCATTAAAAGTGAATTCACTGATTCATATTCTCTTGCTTAGGTTGAACTGGTAAAGTCAACAAAACAACAATGTTCATCATCTCACATTTTGGAGGTCTACCGGGGTTCATTAAGTCAGCTTGTATGTCTTAACTACAGAACGGTGCACATTGCTTTCTCTTTCAACACTTGTTTCACTTTTTAATTTTATATCTATGATACCGAATCTAGGTAAAGAAACACAGACACAATACTTTGGGTCTCCATGGAGCTGGGAAACATCTAGGCAAGGGTGAAGCCTCTCGCATATTGCGTCATCTAGTTACTGAAGATTATCTTTCGGAGGATGTTAAGAAAAGTGATATTTATGGATCTGTTTCATCAGTATTGAAGGTCCGTACGTTATTCATCATTAACTCGTTCATATTTAATTGTTCGAATTGAAAGAGTTAATATTTGGTCTCTTTTATTATTTTCCATGTTTATGTGCGTGAAAATTGATTTTCTCAATTGGTCTTCAGGTGAATGAATCAAAGGCCAATACTCTCTTCTTTGGTGGGCAGAAAATTTTGCTGAGGTTTTTCTCTGTGGTGTCCCTATTCCTGGTTTCATTCTTATTTAAAACTTTTGTCTAAGATGCTTTTTGAGAAGACCCATTCCATAAGTTCAACATTATATGTCCACTTCCTTTCATGAGAACTAATTGACTTCATCCAGTTTGCAGAACTTATCACTTGCTTTTATTTATTGCTCCTCTTTAGGGCTCAATATATCATAGATTGATATTTATTGCTTATCGGTGCATCACTGCATGTTATTATGTTTATTGTGAGATTATGCTGAAAATGTTTATGGCTCTTCCATAGAAACATGTGTAAATGCTTACAGATAAATCTGATTGAGACATGGGGATTGAGTTATCTCATTATGGTTTAGGTCCAGATTTACAATTTGAACTCATACTAGTTTACAAAACCCAAACTCTAAGTTGGGGCCTATCAACCAAACCTGCTGAGAATATGAAGTTGATGAATTTTCACACATTAACTGTATTGTTTTGGCATATTTTTAATCTCTGAACTGTTGATTAAAAAACCTAGGTTAACTGTTATTAACTCACTCTAGAAATGCCTCGTATTATTTTATGCATATGATATATAAATTGTTGCCAGGTGCGCCTTGTGATGGTTATCAACCATCTGCTATTGCTGTGTACGTTTTATTGTCTGACACAGTGATAATCACTTTGCCTTGTTTGTATATTTAGTATGTTGAATTGCTGATGTCAATTTCTATAACCTCAGTAATCCCTCCAGAATGTTTACTACCTGTAGTTTCCAGACATTTTACTTTCCATCTCAACACATGCAATGTGCTATGCTCATATTGACACCTCTCACTACCGTGTAGATTTCCTTCCTCGGTGAGAGCATCTAAAGGGAGCAAAGCTGAAGCGACTTTGGCAAAAGGCACCCTATCATTTGAGAAGCTTAGTCCTCCCCGAAATGACACTCCTGCCCAACCTCAATCTGAAGTAGACTTGGTACACAGACACTCTCAATCCCAAGTTTATTCCCTTTCTATCCCGTCTTTGAAATAATTTCTTACCTAGCTACCTGACTGTTGAAAAACTTCCATATTTTTCTACAGAATCTTGCTGCCAAACTATACTCTTCACTGCGAATACTTCGAACAAATCTCGTTAAAGAAGCTGGGGAAGGGGTTATGGCATACCACATATTTGGGTGAGTTCCCAACTAATCTCCTATTGTTTATTCCTGGTATTGTTAACATAGTAGGAAAAAAAAGAAAAATGGAACAAATAATGAAATATACACTTATGTGTTATTGAAATTTATCTTTCTTTTTCTATGATATTATAACTTACTGCATTTTCTCGTTCTAGTAATGCTGTTCTGCAGAATATCAGCAAAAGAATTCCCAGAACAAAGGAAGAACTTCTAGAAGTCAATGGCATTGGAAAGTAAGTTCTAACCTCTACATCTTCCTATTGAATTGATTACTTATTTGTTGATACAACAAGCAATTTGAATGGGTTGAATTAGGGTTAGCTTCCTCATTCATTGATTACTTAATAAACAATTCATATATTAGGGCTAAGGTGAGCAAATATGGTGATCGAGTACTAGAAACCATTGAATCAGCCATCAGAGAATACTACAAGACAGACAAAAACAGCAGTAGCAATGACACCACCGATTCCATGAAAAGGAGAAGGGACGAAAATAGGGATCCAAGTATAAATTTAGATGACGATGATGACTTCAGCAGAAGTACAGGTCGGTCAAAGAGAGCATCTAAGAATCAGAACCAACATTCTGATCCAGTTTACAACTCTACGGAGTCAGAGTGTTACTACCAATGCTTAGATGATGATCTGGATTTTAATGGTGATGATTATCAAGTAACTTACTCTGATAGTAAGACTAATCAAGGTGGAAGAGTGCTACCTTCATGGGTAGGTTCAAACATCAACGGCAACATTGCGTTTGAAAAATATGAGCTGAAGAGATAGAAAATGCCGTCACTCGAAAATTTCCAGTTTAAATTAAGGAACTGAATGGGTTGCATTTGATTGTCAGGAGTCAGGACAGTGTTCTGTTCCATTGGTGTATTATATATTTTCTTTTTCTAATGTGTACAGTTTTTTGGTACATCATTCCTAGGACAATGATCTGGGAATCTTATGGTTTTTAGTTAAGCTGATAAAATGAAATTTTGGTACATATATGATATTACAGGGTATCTCATTATTTTGCTGGAAAGAATATGGTATGAAATGGTGATTTGGTTTTGTGACTCTTATTTGATCTGCTTGTAGACGGTTTGTTATCATTTTGCCTTTGCCATATGCTAGTTTGTGAGAGTATGTATACTATAGTACGGATAGATTGATTTTTACTAAATGAACCAAGTATAATTTCAATATTTCTACTTTTGTGGTGGAAGTTTTGGCAGGTCTTGTATTGTTGAAAGTTCTTTTTCATATTGTTTTACTATTGTAGTAGATATTTCAACTACTTACATGACAATTAATTATGAATATTTGAGATCTGCAAATCAGATTGTTCATATTAGAGTATTTGATTCTATACTCAATCTGTTTCTTCATATTATAATCTATTGGCAATTATTTTCCCAAACACCTTATATATTATTTCTTTGGGTACTAGGTCACTACTGATTCAACAGCAACCACCCTAATCTGACCTTATTTAGCAAAACTAGTAATGAACTGAAAAGACACTCACATTAGATATACAAAAGGCCATTAGGCACATAAGAAACTACCATTGAATACACAATATGGCCATTTGCCACTTGAGGCCATTAGGCCATTGTTTTTATCCCATTTGTACAAAGATTACAACAAGCTGAAACTTCAAATCTAAACACCATCCACATTATTTCTATGGAAGAGTTCAGCATATTCACAGCTTTAGATATCTGCAACTGTAATTACACTATGTACAAACCCGTGCGTGTCGCTTTTCTTCATTGTTTTCTACGTCGCATGCTTGATATCAGTGAGATTTAACTGTGCATATTATCAGTAAGATGTTTATACCATGGCTCATGAACACTGACTGAAACAGTGGCTACTCTCAGCAACATTTCAACAGCTTTCACCACCTTTTCAATCAATGCTGCAGCCCCGACCTTTCGGAGAGCCATTCCAGCCAGTTCTTTTCCACTGGATCCGCTTCCCCCGAGTACAATCCCTCTTCCAGCCAAGTAGACAGTACGGGACACCTTTTCAAATACAGCGTCGCCGGACTGTAAGCTCTTAGCTAACATCCTTGCCATGACTACCTTTCTTGAATGAAGCTTCTCGGTATTAGCTACTTCATCATCTTCTTTTGAGAACCTACTGATTGTTTCAATGATCTCTTCTATGCTAGCATCTTCAGTGTTGTCCAAGAGCTCCATCAGCTGTTCGGTGCATTTCGATACTATGCTTTCCATGTCTGCAGAGTTGGTTAACGCTTGCTCGCTAATGAGTGTTTGTCGACACACAAGAATGCTGCATTTTCATGTAATTTATGTTAATGTATAGTAAAACGCATGGAAACAGGCTGATGCAGAAAAGCTTACCTGGTAGAAATTACAACGATCTTCTGAATTTGTGCTTGAACATCCCTTAACCTGGCGTGATTGAGGAAGAATGTTTCGGGTAGATCTTCTTTTGTTAGACCTGATACCCGATTGACTAACTTTAACAAGCCAAGTCGCACAAGTAAATCAACAGTCTCGCCCTTGCATTCTGATGGTTGGTCACCTAAGTTGCGAACACAAAGTCGAATGAGCATCAGAGCAAAGCATGGAAAATGGTAGCAATTTGTTATTAGTAATGACTTGTACTTCCAAACCTGTATCATTCGTAGTAGCTACAGAAGCTATTTGGCTTCCACTTGAATTGATCAGAAAATTTCCTCCAGTTCGAAGGGTGGTGGAAGGAAGTAATCCATGACATGAACTTCCGTGGGTAGTCAGAGCTGTGTAGAAACTTGCGTGCTCTTCCCATTCTTGATCTTTGGAATTCCACGTAGATGAAATCCACCCAACAGTCAATGGTAAAGATGTGTTGGCATCAGAAGGAGATCCATACTGGTCAGTGAACGCTTTCCTAAGGTAGTTCACACCAGCAGGTCCTTTCAACAAAGGCTTCATGATCTTTATGCGAGCTTTGCTTATCTCTAGCTTCAGAGCCTATGAAGAAGAAAAAAGATTACATGATCTTACAATACATGCACTGTACCGGAAAAAAAAAAACCCATTAGGTACATAGATGCTTCAGTGCCTATGATGTTCACAATACACGCACTTGTGTAGCTTATGTAACGAAAAAAGATCTACAAGTACCTGAATTTGCTCCAGGACAAATCGCAGACCCTTGATCGTAGCAATGATATGTGCATAGTTGGAAGCATCACAGAAACTGGTTTGACAGATTTCAGACAACTCTTTCAGTAACTTCTGGTGTGTGACCTTCATTTCATCATCGTTTGCTGGAGTGCTGAGGTTCTGAAGCGTGACCAAAGCAAACTCAAGAACCTTCCCAAGGTATTCAATGTCCAGACTACCCGACTTCAGAACCTTAAAGAATAAGAAAGATAAGTATTAAAAATGAGTTAAGTATTGGCTGTCGGAGGTAAGTACCGGCTGTTGTCTGCAGAAATGCTGCCAGTAGAGAGACTATTACCTGAGAGAAAATATCCAGATCAATAGCTTCAACGATCTCACTTTTCCAGCCCTGTGGAGCAATATCACAAATCTCATCTCTAACTTCCCTCATGAGCGCAATGATCCTATCATAGTTAGGATCATCTTGTTTCATGGAATCCATGATGTCATCCCAGAAAGCCTTCTCCATTGTTTCTTTTATCTTAAATAATGAAAGAGCATATCCGAGTAAAAAAAAAACGAACAATCTCAAGTTATAACTCGGAACTATTGACAGTTGTTGCCCTTACATCCATGTTAATGTGAAGAATGAACCTATTGGCTATTCTGAATACTTGCATGAATTTTTCTAAAAGCAATTATTGACAGCATAGATAAACCCTCTTTCCATATACCATACGCCGAAAATATGCTAACTGTGACGCATGATACAATCAGAATATGACATAATCATAAACACTCTAATGATGATGAATTGGTGATATCCAACACTAACCTGAATAGTTATTTGATCTTCTTTAGGAGCATTTAAGCTATCCGTAAAAGCATGCTGCTCATGGAGAAGTTCATTCACAATCAATTCATTCTCCGTGGCCAACATTTCAACAGAACTAGATACTCTGGGTGCAGATGAATCATCCTTAAATAAGGAGCGAACTACATGGCTTGGCCTCTCAGTCCCCTCTATCGAATTATTTCTTGTGTCTGAGCTAGCAACAGAAGTACTAGCTGATGAACTAGGCGAACTTGAAGACAGATAGGGCATTGGTGGCCCTGATAGGCTTCCATTCTCCTGCGCCTCGAAGAATTTAATTCGAGTCTCAGAAATTGCATGTTCCATACGCTCAATCCCAACATCTCCACCCAAATGTTGCACTTTCTCCCTCAAAAGTTTTTTATCTTCTGAAACCTGGAAAGACCAATATTAATTACGCGAAAGTGAAACTTTATCCAACCAAACAAGGAAGATGAAAAAAGAACAAATACCAAGACACATGTTGGAAATGTATACCGTAAAAAGGACAAAAAAACAGACTGCAGGAAAATAATAATCATATTTATAAACTATTAAATTGCCTAAGCTTATTTTATGTGTATTATCAATATCAACGGTTAGCAATACCTGTTTTTGAATAGCCATCATATCGTGAGTAAGAGGAGCACTTTCCCCCTCTGGAGTCATCTTGCAAGTCTGTATCATAGAGAGTTCAAGCTGACAGGCTGCTCTCACTAGGTCCTCCACCAACAGTTGAGCATCCTTTACTTTCCAAACAACAAAGCAGTTCAAGTAAGAGCACCATACTTTATCAAATGCTGCAAGCTGGTTCCTGAAGGTCCAACGTTTTGGGGATGCAGAGTCAGATTCTTCGTCAGAACTCTGTATAGGACCCTCTAGTATAACTTTTATCAACAACTCAAACTCTCTCACAAAGTCTTCTGAAGATCTAGCCAGAGCTATTTCACGCTCTCCTTGACCACTGAAAACTGCATCTGGATGGCCTAATATCATGTAGGCACAGAGAACTACTCTAACTGGATACCTTGATGTTTTAGCAGGACTTCTGGCAGCCGGAAGTTTGGCTGCCTCCTTGGATGAATTCACTGTTTTTTCTTTTCTCTTAGTAAGAGTCCTCCTTGATGTAGGCCTTCTTTTTGGTGTAGCAACTCGCTTGAGCAGGTGATCAATGTTATCGAATCTGGACAGGTTATTAGTAGCACTAGCAGTAATAGTTCTGGAGACTCTAAGACGGCTCTCAAACCGATCAAGTAAAGCGTTCACAGTTTGAAGGGTTGCAGTGGATTCAATACAAACAGCGAGCTGCTCAAAAGGCATTGACTTAATGCTCTTTTCATTAATTTCCAAAGCATTGTAAGCTTTTGCCAAGGTTAAGGTAGTTCTTCGAAACCTAAGGAATCGCCTCCAGCATCTACAAAAAGCAACATCATTAGGCTAAGCTAGTGGGAGCCAAAGAAAGATTCTCTTTTTCTTCAGTTAATAGAAAAGCAACAATAGTATAATAAGTGAGAAAAGGTACAAACCTAGCTAATTTTCTGGAAAGAATATCTGCCTGCTTGTGATTCCAACTCACTCGAACAGAATTACGAAGCCTTCCTCTCTGCCTCAAGTATTCTGCTCTTTGTCGTCTAGCCTGATTGAAAATATTGTATGAGAAGATAGCAACTAAAAAAGAACCACAAAAGCTCCCACATAACAAATTATAGAATGAAAGACATCAACTTCAGAAAAAATCATACCCTCTGCAATCGATCTTCTAATTGGTCTCTCATCCTCCTTCTCTCAATCTCACGCTGACGAGAGACAGATTTGGCTACTCGGTGCACTTGCAATACCCTAGCACATGCTCTGTTCTTTTCTGCTTCCAATAATCCAAGCCGCTTCTTCTCAGCAGCTACACGCTTTTGCTGAATAGCAGCACGCATTTTCTCCTTGTACTTGCTTTCCCTAGCCATTCTTCGCACAATTGACTGAGATGACCTCTCCTTCAGTGTAGCCCTTCTTTGTTTGTGAGACCTGAGAATAAGCATTCTATTTTCTTCCGCTTGTTGAACACGGGACTCCACTTTTGTTACAAGCTCCTTACGTTCCTTCTCAAAACGCAGTTCTACACCCATTTTGGCTGCTTGCCGCAACTCATCCATTCTAGCTAGGCGCATCTGAGCCTTTGCCAGGATGCTCAACCTGTAAATTAAGAAAAGAAGCTCAACACTTGTTCGGTGTTCCCTGCTATGTTTTTGGATAATATGCTTCAGTTAACTTCCATAGAGCTTGGATATATTATACAAATGGAAACTAAAGGGACAAATTTTGTCCCACCAGAAGAAAATGTGAACCAACCCAGCATTACATGAATCATGATAAATACATTGCACAAGAACACTATCAGTATCGGCGAGTGCAACAAGACGAGTTAAAAAGGAAAAGGAGACCATAAAAAAGATGAGGATCTTACACGTACACAAAAATAAAAACCACCATTGAATATCATAAGTCACTAACTAAACTGTAATTATTATCAGAGAAACACAATTCAGATAAGGATTGGACTGTAGTGAAAATGAGATGAAATGTCTGGACAGCAAAATACATGAACACACTAGACAATCTTTTTAAACCCAGAAAAACAAGCTAACTACGGTTCCACATAAAGCCAAAATGTTACTTCATTCACCAAACTTTTCAAGCAGCCTAATTAACTCAGACAGGAAGAACCCACTACTTTTCCGACAAGTACAAAACACAACTTAGAGTTGAGTCACTTTTAGCACAACCTAAACAAGTAAGCAATACGAATTTGGCAGCTAACTAAATACAGACGTAAACCATGTATACAACTAAATATTATTACCTTTTTCGCTCAGCAGCTTGGAGCTTTGCTTCTAGGCGCTGAGCAAGGTCTTCCTCACTAGAAGAAGAATGAGAGGGGCTTCTCGGCTTTGGCCGAGCTTTGCTTGCTAAACTCTCATAGAATTGCTGCTCCCAAAGAATACACACAAATGTTAAGCTTTTGCAAAACTAAGCATCAAATCAAAACCAGCAGAAATTCAAAAGTAGATGATATAAATTTCAAAAAACTAAAACTAATAAAAACTGTATCAATTCTTAAAGCATAATCCAGGTGAAGCAAGAGACACAAACAAGTAATTAAAATTCAATGAAAAAAAAGTTGGAGTAAAATAAAAGGTATAGGTAATGAATCATCAACATCTTCCAATTCACTATCAAATACATTAAATTGATTCAACCATATACTGAAAATGATAATTGAAAGATACCCATGTGAAAAAGGAAGAGACAAAATGAGTAAAAACTTAAAACTCAAAACCGAAGAAGCAGAAGAGGCACCCACCACCTACCTAACAGTAACACCAAACCCACCCCTCAAAACACAAAAAGAAAAAAAAAAGCCTAAAAAATTCAGCACAAAACACTAAAAACACCGTGTTTGGCTGCTCTGAAACGAAAAGAAAAGTAACAAAGATCAAAACTTTCACCACTTCCAAGCAAACAACACACTTTCCCGATGATTCTGTACCTAATTTTCTCACCATCCAAACACCAACACAAGCAATTGACAACAACAAAAAGTACCAAATGTGAAATTCCCTTCTAGAAAATCAGTCACATTCAAAAAAAAATACCTAGATCAGAACAGGAGAGTGAAAATTAAGCGAGACCTGTCTGCGAAGATCGGCGAGACGAAGCTTGGCTTCGATCTCCTCGGCAGTGGAGGGTGTCTTGTGACAGTCCACCAGAAGCAACCTCCGTCGAAGCCTCCGAGGCAGCCTCGGCGGCCACAAATACGACGACGCATCATCTCCGCTCAGAGGGAACTCCATCGACACTCCGGCCAACCTCCCCATCGTCTCCGGCGACTCCATACATCCAAATACACTCGATCAACACAATGAAACCGACGTATGTATCTACGTACGTATAAATATACTATACTCCGTATGTATATACAATTTGAGTGGTACGCACAATAGAAATTGATTGAGAAAGATCGTTTCTTTGCTCTGTTTTTTGCTTCTCTGTTTCAGTTCAGAGACCTTCCAGAGAGTAACGTAATGTGAATTTGGTGCTTATTTATTTGTTTGTATATTTTTTATTTTTTGCGTACGCGAGTTATTTTGGTGGTTGCCACGTCAGCTGAGGCCCCACAAAACACTCTATTTATTCTTGAAAGCTTTAAAATAAATAAATAGGTTTGGACTTGATTGTCCTTGGTGTCTTTATTGTTTGACTTTTAAGACCTTAACTTACATATGATTTGGTCTTATGATATAAAAAAATTACATGATTTATTAGCCGAAACACTCAACTAGTATTAAACAATAGTTGATAAAGTGATGTTACATCATCAACACTCCTACCGTTTTAATGAATTTGTGGGCGCTAATCTATTTGTCTTTGTTTTTGCTGAGATTTCGGGCATATATATATATATATATTATAATTTATAAGTAGAGTGTAGAGTGTTTATATATTTCTATTTTTCGGATTTTGGAGGTCATATACATTTTTTTTGTAATTTTTTAATGACTTATCAAAAACACACGGTAAATGCTACTTACAATTTATGTGTAACTAATTCTCAAAATAATTAATACTAGTTTATACACTTGTGCGATGCACATGTATCTTTAATAAATTTAATAATATTATAACTAATTAAGAATTTTGCATGATAAA
>JAYMTK010004315.1:0-11244 GCA_036897405.1 Pelargonium myrrhifolium | reverse complement strand
TAGGCCCTTGCTGATGTGGCACACATGTCGACATGGATGCTAACGTGGCATCTAAGCTGACGTGGCGGTGCGAAACCGGTTGTAACCGGTCAATTGGACCTAAACCATAATCTTTTATAAGTCCAAGAGGCTCCAGAAGAGGAAACCCTAAATAGAGACCTAATCTAAAATTCATGCAAGTCCAGGGGGTCTGAAATCATTTTACCCATTTTTTTGGTGAAAAAGAATTTGTTGACAGAATGATCCCTTAGGATACATTAGATATTTCACATTTTAAATTATCATCGATGAAGTTGAGTTCTTCACAAGAATAGTAGACGTTTTCTTTAAAGTTTTATAGAGTGTATAATGTCTCATTTTTTCAATAAGAAAAAATAAATAAATAATGTTTTTTTTTGATTGTTTTTAATGTATGAGTTGAAGAAACATATACCCTAATAATAATAAAAATATTGAAAAAAAAAGAAAAAAAGAATCTCATGTATAGTTTATTGATTTTATTGACTGATACTCTCAACCACTAAATCATGGCCAATGAGTTGATGTCACATCATCTATTAACACACATATCCGCCCTATTGAATTTGTGGGCGCACTCGAATTCATTTGTATGTGTGTCTTGCCGATCAAATTTTTTTTATATTTGTGTCTTGGTTGAGAATGTAAACAATAAATTATGTTTGAGATTCCAGACATTAATAAACAAAAATGTATCTCGTTGATGCTTATGTAACATTAGTTCCATAAATATGAAATAAGAAATTTGTTTGTATGTGTAACTCATGTATAATAGAGGACTTCTCTCCCGTTTTAATTAACTAATAGAATAGTAGGTTGCTCTAGTACCCCTATACTTTGTATTTCTTTAATTCATTAAATGATGAAATTTAAATATTGACCTTGTTTTTTTTTTTTTTGAGAAAGAAAATATTTTATTCCAAAAAAAAAGCTATTCATATAGGTTACAAAGAAACTAGCTAGATCCCTAATTAAACTATAACCCAAGTCTGCTTAACGACCAACGCCCCGAAAAACCAATGCTGAAACCACAGACCTTAGACATACATTGAACGCCTACAAACCAAGGCGACTACTCTATCTCCCAACAAGATAAACATGGTCAACCTTGGCGCACCAAACCTACCAGTGCTATCTGACCCACACTATCTCTAACTGCAGACCATGACGGGCTCTAACTACCCCTGGCAAAAGGAAAACATGAAAAGATTGCCAACTAATCCAGCCTCAAAATCCGCCTCATCAGGCTGTCATCCAGCCCGCCCCCATCTCATCTCCTGCATTCTCCACCCCAAGTTCCTGAACCATGAAAGCGCCTCACGAATTGTCATTGATGGCACAACAATCCCCCCTTGACAATTCTGGTGGGGGATGTATGTCCTTAATATGTCCCTCTATGTTAACGAAATTATGTCAAAACAATTGGTGTCAAGTTCCAGGGTGGCATGCTACTCCCATCAGACGGTATCATCAAAATCATCAGTATTAATCCAAACACCATAATTTTGCAATATAGCCCAGTAGTGGCGGCGTTACAGAAACCGTAAACACCTCAAGTCGATACATCGTTGTGCTTCCAGACGCAAACCGGCAGAGGCCGCTACAACTGGGACATGTACTCGACAACCTCACCGTACCCAAAGCAAGAACTCACCAATAACAATGGCGCCAATGAAATTTTGCATCGACGACGGACAAACCCTAGCCCAAACCAACTCCTACCTCAACCGAACCCACAAACTTGTACCACATCATTTCGTCACGACTATCAACCGCAAAACCAAAAGACGACCCTCCCCTACGACGAACTCCAGCTACGTCAGGTATCACGCCGACTGAACCAGCAAGACCGCGAAATCGTCTTCCCTTGACTTCGGCACCCTTCTACAACAGACAATCCTTCCCAACGATGAGAAACTGCTACTTCGGTTGCCTCGACTTCAGACCAAGCAACCCAACCATCAACCTCCGCAGCGTCGTCGTCATTTCCGGTTAGAATGGCTCGGCGGCGAACTGACTGCTTGAATGCACGCTGAACCCCATTGCACAGAACCAAGAAACCAAATCGCGTTTCACCAAAAACTGCACTGGCAATGCTGAAACCCAAACAAGAATCCTACCGGCTAACCCTAGCCGACAACCGCAACCTGAAACAGACGAAATCGTGGACGGAACCCTAGTCTACCGCCCACCGGTTACCGTCTCCTTTAACCCTAGCAAACCTTCTAACCCTTTCTAACGTGCGCTAAAAGTAAATTATAGACTTGTTATGAACAGACTTACAAAACCCTATTTTTAAATGCTTTTGATGCTACCCAAAAAATCATAAGTGCAAAGACGAATCAGAGCCCGGTGCGTAGCACCCAAGTGCCACATCACCAACACACAGCGCAACCCCGTTCTTGGGCTCAATCTTGAGAATCATGCTCCGAGGCCCAGCTTACGCCTCTGAGGCCCAATGGTTAGGCCCGCGCACCATGCCCAACTCCTGGGACCCCAAGGTCCAAGACTGATCTGCTCCCTCATACTCGTCCCTAGTAAGGCTTGGCGTCCCCGGCGCCCTCACACTTGTCCCCGCGGCCTCGTCCGCCAGACCCCATTTCGCTCAACCTCGCCCGTGAGAATCCTCATCCCCGGCCTCGTCCGTGGAGGCATGAGCGAGCCACATGTGCATCACGTCGGGCCGCGCCCCTATGATCCCCATGAAATCGGGACAAGAATTTGGGACATGAAGCTTAAACTCTCAGGACAAGAACTGGGGAGACGGAGTCACGTCCCCAGTCTGGGCCCACTTTGGTGGTCGCCTCACCTCAACCTCACCAGGTGGTGACACGTGTACACCTCTGGTAAGGTCTATAAATATCATTCTCATGGTAAGAGAAATGGATCGATCTTTTGAGATTTTACTGTTCATTGAATTGAGACTCTCCCTCTCTGAGCTCTTTCTCTCTCTCTAAATCTCTTTAGCTTCATTCGGTGTTTTCCGTCAAGAGATTTTACTCTCATGCCCGAGACGGTGTCCCGAATTCACCCCGAGTCTCATTGTTCTTTAGTGTGCTTGTTTTGCAGGCCAAAACTGAAGGCCCACTCTTAGATCTAGAGAAAAAGATTCGAAAACATTTACGTGCGCTCCAAGTTATGAACCCCAGGTAAGCCAGATTTGTTCTCTAGGCCCATCAAACTCCTTTACGCTTTGAGCCTCGACATTGAAAAGCCCATCCGCAAGCCCCGTGAACGAAACGACATTACCCCTGTGCGTTTGGATTATAGGAATTTGAGGCTCACCAGCTTTATTATTCACTTTTTTTTTTGTTTGTTCTTTTTTGTAATATCTATACTTCATATTTCTTCAATTCAATAAATGATGAAATTTAAATATTTTTCTTCTTTTGTGGGCCTAACAATTTGATAGTAATGGGCTAAGACCCAACAGTATGATGCGGATCACCCGGCAAAATAAGTATACATTAGTGGACGGCAGATGGGTTGTAAATAGGTAACTGAATCACTACGGGTTGGGGTAAAAAAACAGAGTTAGCGGGTGGGTAACCCGGGCGTGAACCCAGATAGTTGTATCATGTATTTATAATTTTATATATAGGAAAATGATATCTGCCTGGCATTGATTCTTTTTCAGGCAAATGTTTCATAGGTCTCTTCAACAATTTAGCTTCTGTTTGTTTGTTTTTTTGGTCACATCGAATCAAATCGGAATGCCAAATAATAGATTCGTCAATCAGCTCTGCTCTGTGGCTGTGGCTGTTGCTGTCATGCTACATACTACATGCATGCAGGCCTCTTCCTCTGCCTCTGCCATGTGATGTCCTCCTTCCTTCACCCCTACCGCCACCTTAATACTCTATATTTCCTTTTCAAAATGGAAATAATGAACCAATTTGTTGTTGCTCTTCTTCCTATTACCATCAAAAGCACTCCTACTACTAATAGTCAAATACTACAGGCTCAAATTCAGATCTAAAATTTGTAAATTAAACAACATTTGGACTTGGAGTAGATGATGCCGACAAGGCCAACTATTACAGAAACATAACCTTGTAGCACTTCGTCCTCTCCTCTACTGCTTACAAGTCACAAGCGACAACAATATGTAAAGGAAAGAAACCAAACAAGCTCTAGCTACTATGCATGCCAACAAATCAGAAACCTTCCCAACATTATCCATTTATGTCTCATCTCTCAATACTAAAACCATTTCCATAGTTTTAATATAAAAAACATCCTAATCACAAATCACTAAATGATGAATGGATAACAAGTGGAGCCCCACAAATTACCAACAAACAAAGATGTGTTCTATTTTCAGCCTATCCTTTACCCAGAAAGTATGTGGCCCTTGTGGGAGGAAATGAGAGGGACTTCAACTTGGAGTTGGCATATCTCTTCTTCTTCTTCTTCTTCCCTACTCTCATCTAAATTTCTGTTTCTTGCTTAACACAAATTTAATTAATGGCTTTCACTTGCACATCCCCTTTGCCCATAAAATCAGTAATGGTCTCTTCTTCATTTTCAAAGAATCCTACCTCACTCCAATTCCTCTCCAAGCCTTCTTCCATAGTCTGTCAGGCACAGGTACAGCCAACAAGGGAAGATACAATTTGCGGTGAGTTCTAATATCACCTACTTGTCATATTACATAGCTTTGTTCCCACAAAGGATACTCTACTCATGAGCCAATGCAGAATCAAGGAGATGGAGAAAAGTGGTTTCTACTGCATTGGCTGCTGCTGTTATTGCTTTCAGCTCTAACACCACAGCTCTTGCTGATCTCAACAAGTTTGAAGCCAACGCACGAGGTGAATTTGGGATAGGATCAGCAGCTCAGTTTGGTTCTGCAGATCTCAGGTTCATTTCATTTGTTCTTCCCTGTGAATTGACTCGATCTCCAGTTTCAACACACTCAATTTATATTCAATCTCTTGTTAATTATGCAGGAAAGCAGTTTATACAAATGAAAATTTCAGGTGATTTTCCATTTGAATATATACATATACCAGCTTCTATAATGTAGCTTCGCATTTCAATTCACTTTGGTTGCAAACAGAACCCACAATAAGTTATGTTCAAATTCAGTCACTACCTTCACATATCCTAGCTTCTATGATTGATAGCTTCACTTTTCAATTCATTTTTTTGACAATAAACAGGACACAGGATAGAAGTATAAAGTTATGTTTACTAGTAGTTACTACCTTACTAATTAGTGGAGGTACACATGTTACTTATTTTATGCTATAGTGAAACAAAAGCTTAGAACTAAACTACACAACGTACAGTTAATCAATCTAATTCTAAATCCTGATACAGAAGAGCCAATTTCACATCTGCTGATATGAGGGAGTCTAATTTTAGTGGTTCCACATTCAATGGTGCATACCTTGAAAAGGCAGTTGCATACAAGGCAAATTTTTCAGGTAAGTTCGTAGCTTTTGGATCTTTTTGATTATCTGCTCACAGGTTCCTGCATAGACAATATGTACAAAACCTGTATGTTTTATTGTTCAACCTTCGTTCTCCTCCAATGGATCAATCATTTTAACTCTGCAATGCTCCTTTCCTCCATTCTTACCACAATACCACTGCATAGTTAACTTATTTAAATCACCTTTTCCCTTAGCTCTACGTACAATTTCCTTAGATATTTTGAAGTTACTGATAACATTCTTCTGATTTGAACCACTCCTTGATGGCTCTTCAATATACTTGCGTTCCGCATTTGAATTCTTGTTTTTGAAACAATTGATTCTAGCAGGAGTCATGGCTTTTACTTTTAGGCCATCTTTCTTGTTAGAAACCAAGCATGGAATAGCCGAAATTGTTCTGAGATTATGATAAGCTTTAGGCAGGGCTTTTGTTAAAGCATTGGTCCCATGCTCTGAATCTTTTGATGAGTTAATACATCCCTTCTCCAAAACCTTCAATGACCCTTTTCCCATAGGATTTCGATCTCTGTTCTTCCCAGTTGAATCCTTAATTTCCAGTGGCAACAAGTGTGATACCTCAGACTGAACTGAATAGTCCAATACAGGGGCCACATATCGGCCACATCCCTCTGGATAATCACGAACAGCATCTACCCTTCGCCTCTTAAACTTCAGCGTAGCATCATGACGAGCAGGGACGCATTGATTCTGCACTGATGGTCTTCTCTCCTGATTCCCAGTAGCAAAACCACCACCACCTCTACTATTTTCTGAAACCAATTATAGGAGAAGTGTTATCAAATATACAACTCAAGAACAATTCTTTCTTATTCCAATTGAATTTCAAAACTAGAGAAAACAACATACAATTCATATCTGCAATTGAAATCACAGTACAATACAATCAGTAAACCCCATTTAGTTCAAACAAGCAAACTGACCATAACCTTCAGTTTCTTAATCCAGTAACCTAGAGGTTAGGCTAAATAGTACAGTGGCAAGAGAAGTAAACCATGGTGTACAAGAAGGAAACACTGAAACACACTCTGTGATTTCACAAGATCATAATGAGGTAGGGTTTCAAGAAACATAGAGAAACAAAGATATAGGAAATGAGAAGAGATATTGAACAACACAAACCGCTATCAAAATGAACAACCTTCATGGTGAGCCATATCAATGGCATTTTTCCTGCTGGAGATCATTCTGGTATTTGATGGGCTGCCCTTCTCTCTCCTTCCCTCTCCTCTCCTCTCCTCAGTAGTCTGGACCTTCAAGCGATGCCCATTTCGTGTGCTCTGTTCTGTTCTGTTTCATGTAAGTACTATAGGAGAGAAAATCGAATCTGTTAAGAACTGTCGTTTCTTTTGAACCCTCACCGTTATTCTAGAATACAAATACATAAATTCTGGAGAAACTAGACACGACTTCTCGTCTGTAATATGTCTGATTTTCTAGAATATGCCAATTTTTAATGATATTTGTTTTTGACATCTTACAGGTGCAGATTTGAGCGACACATTGATGGATCGCATGGTAATAATTTTTGCATATTGGTAATGAGTTGAAATTAATAAATAAATAATAAAAAAAATGCTGATGGATGATAACCTAATAATAATAGGTTCTTAATGAAGCTAATCTGACGAATGCTGTGCTCGTAAGATCTGTTCTGACCCGTAGTGATCTTGGGGGAGCCATCATTGAAGGAGCCGACTTCAGTGATGCTGTTCTGGACCTTCCCCAGAAACAGGTACTTTCTTTACCATTTCATCAACATTTCTGTTTAATATGCCTTCCTCTATTATTTTTGCTCCATCGTATTCATGGACAACATAATGAGCTACAAATTTAGCGCTTCTGTCTCATCTATTAATGTTGTTTGCAATCTCAGTAGAAAACAGTTGTTGAAACTTGAAAATGCACATCAATGAAGTTCAGAAACTAATAATGATAGCTGATCAAAAACAAAAACAAAAAAAATTATGATAGAGTAAACTCCTTCCAGATTTGCAATTGGCCATCCTGCCTGGGTGTTAAACAATGTTCGATAGTTTAACATACTCCCACCAGTGTTTAAAAGTCTTCAGTTTTGCCTCTTCTCATTGCTAATGCATTCCGGGAATAAATAGTCACTGACTAGCATTGAAATGGATTCAATATTATGAGATCAGGATTTCGTTTCATGGCGCGCAGAAACCCTCCTGAGTAATGCATGTGATGGTAGTGATTTCCCTATGTTTTGATCAATCTCTAGACACCCAAAGCCTATCATCCCTCCCTTTGGAATATAGAAATCAGTAGTTGAGTAAAGAACCAAATTGTTTGAACTTTAATTGTTGAATAGTATGCTTTGATTACTAGTGAATTCTTGCAAATGTTGCACTGATATGTCATGAATCGAAACTCCTTTCATACACATATGTAATAATGGACTAACAATAGTAGCTTATCATCAATGCCTTACAATTACCCGACATATAGATTCTTTCAATAAGATACTTACTCTGTTCCCATCATTCGTGTTGGTAAAAGAACCAGCCTTAGCATTGCTAAACATATGAGGTTTTGAAGGGGCAAATATTTCGGATGCTGCGAATTTCGCTCTCCTTCAAAGCCAAGTCTTTCATTTATTTTGTTGTTTGAGTTACATTAGGATTGATGATGTAGGCACTTTGCAAGTATGCTAGTGGCACAAATCCCGTAACTGGGGTAAGCACGAGATCAAGCTTGGGATGCGGGAGCAGTCGAAGAAATGCATATGGCAGCCCATCTTCTCCTCTGTTGAGTGCTCCACCACAGAAGCTGCTTGACCGGGATGGTTTTTGTGATCCAGCTACTGGTCTTTGTGATATGAAGTGATTCCCTAGATTGGACTTAGCAGTCAGCATCTCCTATACATGTACATGTTATAACCATGTGCATGCACATCAGAAGAAAGTGAGGAACCAAATTGCATATTTGTTAAAACTTCTGTACAACAAAAAGGAATTGGAACAAGAAGCAGCTACTGCAGATATCAGATTATCTAGAAAACAGTATGTAAATCTTATGATTGGAATGGCCCACTCCAATTGCCAATATTACTGCAGTTGCATAACAATGCAATGAAATGACATTATATGGTTTGAGTCGGTCTCTCTCATGAAATCAACAAACAGGGGATCAATGGTGCATCCAAGCTCCCAAGTCAAGTAAACTAGTAGTAGTAATCAATAGCAAGTTGCTTGTACTTTACCTCTCTCTCCAAGTGGACCAGACCAACAAACAGAGTGAGATGTGGATCAATTAGTTAAGGATTGATGTTTCCTTTTTGGCTACCTCTCAAGCCGTGCCAAACAGGGAATGTGCCCTCTTAGCCTAACAACCCTCTCAAGCTATGCAACAAATGAGAAACAGAGCTCTATACACTTAACTCTATTTTCTCATGTTTATAAGAAAATGAAGCACTTCATTACACCTTTTCTCCATGAAATCTTTCCTAAAGAACAACATATTCTGAAGAGGAACAGAACGTTGACTTTTACACTCTCACAAATTAATATGCTAGCCAGTAGCAAGTGAATGAAGATATTGGCTCCGGTATGCAACTGTAGAGGTTTGGGATTGGGGAGACAAGGAATTGAAGCATGCTTATAAAATAATATTGCAGCGTCACATCACATGAGGTTGCTTGAATTCACTGTGGTCAATCATGTTTTCTTACTTAACCAGGAAACAAACAAACATTTTCATTAACACTATATCAACACGTACGCATATTGTATGCATGTGTGTTTGTTGCATATATATGATATTTTGGGACAGAACCCTATTGAGAGAAGGGAAGAGGAAGGTGCACGTCAAATTTGGTCAGAAAGCTAGAGTGGCAGTACTAGCTAATAACACCATGATCAATCTTTAAATTCAGTTGAGTACGTGGAGCATGCTTGCTCAACCTCTTGTCTCTTTAGAGGTGAAGAATGATGAGATCCATGAGGGCACGCCCAATCATTATGTCCCTCCATTGGTAAATGCATGTTTTGCTTTTAAGTTAAAGGGGTTTTCATGCTTTGACTTCAAAGCAACAATAAGGAGATGGTCAGGTCAGGTCAGGTCAGGTCAATAACGACCAAACAAGTATCTTAATTTGCTTTCTTCTTTACTTACAATTCTCTCCATTATTACACTTTAGAATCTGAGCGCACCTACATTGATATATATATATATATATATAGCTACGTACGTTGATATTCAACTCAACCTGCAATTTTCTTGTGAATTCCATCTTTGAAATATTTCCATTTGGATAAAGTGTAAACTTCTTAATTATTTGTGATCACGTACCAGAACAAAATGTTCTCTTCGATCTGCATGGACGTGATATTAGCTACAGCAGCTTCTAGCTCCATTCTTTGATCTTCTTCTTTCACAGGTACGTATGGTTATGACAAACAGTATAGCTGAGAATTATTTCTAGGCTACCAAACCTTTTGCTTCATGCTAGTTTTGCATGACAAATTTTCATGCACCTTGTTGTATAACTTGAATATTTTACCTGGCTCTACCTACCTACCTAGCTTGATGTTCCTAGTCTTGGCACTTCATGCTATTTCTAATTAATTCTTGAATTTGGTTTTGCTAGTATTTTCAGATGTTCTGAACTTGCGGACTTGCCTATATATATACAAACAACTTGTTTGAAACAAGTGTCCACAAAAATTGTGTACAAACATAACTAAATATATCTCTACTTTTTTTTGTTGCTTGCAAATTGTCTAAAATTAAATTATTTAGAGGAATATTGGAAATATTTAAATAAATATAAAATATGCTCGTGCATGATTTTCATGTGTGGATATTTGTGTATTAGACTTTACCATATGATGAACTAGGTGCACAAAGGTAATTACGAACATGTTAATGCAGTATTCTTGAAAATTTTATGTATTGTCACATGTCAAGTTGGATCATTTAATTGATTGGTACAATATATCTACAATTGTACACTACATCTAAGGTATGTTTAATATTACTTTGAGCACAATGTCGTTTACGTATATTTACCTATTTTTATTTAATTGAGTTATATCTTTTTAACTCAATATGATCATTAATAGCAAATATTTGTCACAATTTTTTAGTAGTCGAGACTGAACGATGCCAATGAGATGATGTCATTTTATGAATCAACACATATGCTCATTCCATTAAATTTGTGAATGTCAATTCAAATCCATTTATTTTATGTTTTGGTTGAGTACTTGAGTTTCAACCATTAATAATTTGAGTGAGACTCGTTGCTCTCATTTCTTCTGTATATAAAAACTATTTAATTTAAGTCAAGTTTCGAATAAAATGCTCATCTCGCAAGTAGCTGAAAAAACAAAAAACTAAATAGACAAGTAATTTATAACCTTTAGGGCCCATAGTCACTTCAAGGCTCACTCAAGGTCTTGAAGTAGCTACTATGGCCAAAGAAATCTATTGGATTGGGAATGCATGACCAATTAGCAAGGCATTGCTATGAAAGGTGAAATGTTTATCCCTCAGTTTCATCAGTCTAAACAAATTTTGGAGACCTCCAAAAAGTATTAAGTTCTTCTAATATATTTTTTTAATAGGCATTTTTCAGGTGCTGTCTTTCTTTCATATTCTAAAGCATACTCTTGGCAAGGATGAGTAGATGACATTAGGGGTGTTCACGGGCGGGTTACCCGCCCGTTAACCCATAATTCCTACCCGCCCGGTAATAAACGGGTTGGACTTTTGGCACCCGGTAGCCGCCCGGTAAGAAAAAAATTTT
>JAYMTK010004314.1:0-11246 GCA_036897405.1 Pelargonium myrrhifolium | reverse complement strand
ATATATATATATATATATATATATATATATCACTTTGATTTGATGCATTCATATTATATACAATGTACAATAATCTCACATATCAATATGACAATATGTGTTTACGGAGTTATACATTAGGGACGTTTTGAGAAAAAACGAAAAAGAAATTCTTTCAAAAACGCTCTTGCAATTTTCAAACAACTGGATCAAGTTAAATATGCATATGTAATTAGATAGTAAAAACTTTAATTCTATGTGCCTAATCAATTTGATAACTTTCATTGTATAACTCTTATATATGAACGTTTTGTACGTATATTTCTATATAATGAAGTATTGGCCTTTGTCTATAACAAAACAACTTCAATAATTTCACATTACTTCTATATTAATTTTGCCTCACCTAACCATTTTTTACCATTTTTGAGTTGAAAGTCGGAGTGTAGTAATTTTAAGAGTATATGGTGTGATTAAATATTGATATTTAAAATTTTAAAAAATCCATTGTTTGTGTGTGTCTAAAATTGATGTTCAATATTCCAAATATAACTTATTGCTTTCTTAACATCTTATTTTGAATTCACAACTTTAATGTTTGCATAATTCGATTGTCTTTATAAGAACTTTTTGTATACTATTAGATGAAAAATATTTCTTGCTTCTAAGAGTTTAAAAATCTTAGTAATTTTTATTTGAAGTAAGTGAGCATTTAATTTATAATTAAGATATTAAAAATGTAGTAGCAATTATACTAGCCAAAATTGTTGAGATCATCCAAATGCAAATGCAATGCTTATCTACTGTCACTTGACATCTCTCAATCGAGTCCATACCACCACTTGTAACTACTATTCACTTGTGTTGTGCACTGTATGGTCATAACTCCAAATTTCATTCTTATTTATTATCATATATGTTACAATTATCAAGTACACCAATTAATATACTCATTCCAAACTATAGATAGTTTGATTTAGGCTTAACCCTTATAAAATAATGATACCTCAATAGTAATGCCATATTTTTATTTGTTTGGCTTAATTTTTTTATTTTGATTTTTTTTTTAAAAACTTATCAAAAGGATACAACACGAGTACACAAGGATAATTCTAATATAACTGCACCGGACTCAATTTTACAAGAATGTAATAAAATTGATCCCACATTGGAATCATACATCTATATCTATAAAAATACTTCTAAAATTCATTTTTTACTTCTCAAATTTGTAATTTCTCTCGCATAATATACTCGGTTTCTAAATTTGACTAGTTAAGTTTAACTTGTTTCACAAAAAGAACTAATACCAAAAGATGAAAATCTCATGTATTGTAGATGATCACAAACACGTACTATTAAAAATACTTGGTGTTACCAAATATGTAGATGTTAAGAGTATCTACTCAAAATATTTGTTGGATCTCCAACAAAAACTTGTTCCCATTTGAAGAAAAAACTCGGGAAAAAACCAATATAAAACTGGTGAAATGATGACTATTATTTTATAAATAAGTTGCTGTGATAATATTATTATATTTAATCCAATTATATAGTATGTAGTATACAATAATATTTCAAAGATTGGGTAACAAAAGGACATCCTCTGCTTCTGGACATGATGCATTGGCTTCAGACCAATTTAAAGATCACACAGTACAAAAAAAAACTTAGGTTTTTTTGGATGTTTGCTGAATTTATGTAGAGCTTGATGATGATGATGATGATGATGATGATGATGATGATGTATGATGATGATGATGATGATGTATGATGTATCATGCCATCATGTGAAATGGGTTATGGATATGAGAGGGTGGGACCCACACCACCTCCCATGGGTGCTTTTTGATGGATCAATCAGGATGCTTAGAGCATCCGCATTGAAGGTCCCCAATGCATTGGAACCATAAATGGGACCTCAAAAAACATGGGGACCTTTGATGTAGAGAAACTTCTAAGAGGTATAGGCCTTATGAAGAGGTCCTTGGACCTTAATGATTGCTTGTATTATTTAAATATATTGACCAATAGTATATAACAATTGACAAACAAACACAAATTTCTTTACAATATAATAAGATAATTTGAGACCTAAATTGAGTCCCATCAATGGAGCAAATGATTTTGGTGAGGACATTTGCTTATGTGGCAAGCTTAAAAAATAAAATATAGTAACATATAGGGACTCAATTTGAGTCTCTTCGATGCTGATGCTCTTATAAGCAATATAATATACACAGTGTGGACCTCTCTTCTTGCCATTACATATGTGAGATATGGTGGGCCCACACAAATTATTTTGTCATAATCAAATCACACTTTCTTGCAAGATATTATTTTCTATTTTTTGGACCATTGACCTTTTACAATTAAAAATTGAGTTCCCATTATTAATAATAGTAAATAATAAGATTATGCTACATGAGTCAATGAGTTAAAATATAACAATTCATTAGTTTTCTCTTAATTTTTTTTGATACCCGAGGTGTTTTAAGTGTATCTACAAACTCGCACTTAACACTTTTAAATCGTTGAATTACACTCAGGTTAATTTTTATTCGAGACTTGATCACATGTTAAAGTTCTCACATTTCTTTAAGAATGTGTTGAGCGGGAATCGACTAATTTATTTTTATTTTTAATTTGATTACATTAATTATTATATTTAATGGGATATCAAATTTTGATTAATTAATTAATTATTTTTGAAACTGATTAATTAATTTTCATGTCAAGTATTTTAGTGTAAAATAAATTTTAATACATTTTATTTTAACAAGAAAAGGCTATAATAAAGATCCTAATTTTATTCAAAAAGATTAAAGGAGATATATATTGTTCTAAATTTTTTTTGAAGGAATTATATTTTTCTAAATAAATTTGTCTTAACATTCTTTTTGAATAAATTTGTCTTAATTTTAAAAATAACCAACCGACCATTAAATCACATGAAGCTCGATGCGGATGAGAGATGTCCATGCATGCATGGATGCATGCCCCACTAAACGCGGCGGGCTCTTGAAATAAACATTTTAAACCACACTCCTTATAGCGCGTGAAGAACACGCACCAATCACAGGTAGCAAAAGTACAAACTCCAGTCGGACCCACACCCCCGAAATAATGTAGGCCTTACCTCTTTGGGCCTCACCTGACTAAAAATCCTATAAATAATTAAATAATAATATAATAATGTAAAAATAATAAATAAATAAATAAATAAATAAAACAAAAAGCTTCGTCTCCACAAAAGCTTCAACCTTTGTCTCATTCATTACAGAAACAGAAACAGAGACAGTGGTGGTGAAGAAGATGAAGATAGAGAAACATAAAAATTAATATTTAAAAAAAAAAAATAATATGAAAAATTCAAAGAAGAAGGAGGATCAAGATCGATTCAAAGACATTTCTATAAAGAGCATGGTTTGGTAATGGGTGATGGGTCCACAGTCAGAGCTGAGCCAGAAATGGTGGCAGCAGATACAGAATTGAATTGAGAGAGAGCAACACAACACAAGAACGAAGTAGAAATGAAAAGCTTCCTCTTCTTCTTCTCTCAGACTCAAATTGTGGTGGATAAGGTAAAAGGTTTCAGCTGTTACTCTCTCCTCATTTCTCTCCCCTCAATTTTCTCTCCTTTTGCCATTTCTGTCTCTGTCTCTTTTCTCTGTGCCCAATTTCTCTCTCTTCAAAAAAATTCCCATTTCTCTTCTTCTTCTTTTTCTTCCATTTTCTCTCTCTCTAGAAAACTCATTTACACACACATACACACTTGTCTCAGATTATTCTCTGTGAGGATCCACCAATGTTTTGCTCTCTCTATGCTCGGATCTTCTTCAGACTCTTGAACAAATTACGGTCAGCATTAGGGTTTCTCTCTCTCCACATCCTTTTTTTCTCCTCCTGTTTCTGGTAATTTTCATTTGGATCGGTAAATGTGTGTTTTGGTTCCTGAATTTGGGAACTTAGGGTTTGTGTACTGAGTCCTGATTTGATCTGAAAATTCTCATTTTGTTCTGAATTGTAAATTCGAGATTTATTTATTTATTATTATTATTATTTTTTTTTGCAGGTGTTCCATTGAGACCTGCTTATTGGCTTCTTAGCTCGTTCGTGTTCTACATCTAAGCTGTGTTGATTTGTGTTTACCTTGAAGCGGCTCTGTGTTTTGTGGATCTGCGAGGTTGGGTTTCTGTTTGTGTTCACCACCTCGTCTTGCCTTGATTTGAGGTTGGTTTGGTCTTTGTTACTTTCTTCAATTTAATGTTCCTGTGTGAGGTTGGATTTGCATCTAATTTAGGTTAATTGAGCTAAAAGTTTCAATCTCTCATGAAGCTGTCTGTGATCTTAGTGGTATGTTCTGTCATTTGTAGCAAGTTGTAGCAGTGCACTTTTTTTGCTGTGTTTATTGTAATCATGTATTGTAGTAATTATTGCCCAACACTGTTCTGTAATAAATGATCTTGAGCTTGCTCTGTTCTGCTTTGCTTTTTATAGAAATTTAGGTTGTTGAACCAAATGAATAGGCATGTAATGAGTATTTTCAACTTTCATGGTTTTGTAGATGTTTGTCTTTCCGGCTGTCAGATTGCATGGAGCCTTTTGCTTGCTTTATTTCCTTCCAGTTTTGGGAAATCAGATTAACTCAACACGAGAACAATTAAATGCGTTTTTGTAACCTCCTTTGATTTCTTTGGATCATTGAACTGGAATCTATTTGTCAAGTGCTCTTATTATTTACTATTTCGTCTCTTTTTCTTTGCTAATTTGTCTATGTCAACATGATACTTGGGTTTCTGGTTAGTTGTTGAGCTTAAGTACGTTAATTGTACTTATTCTCCAAACTCATTTAGGCTCCCCAGTGAACCCTTTTACATCAATAGCTTCAAGGCCAGAGCCAATGTTATTTTCTTAGAAGTATCTTAGAAAGTTGGGATGTTATTTTATTGTTGTTGAAGGTATGAGGGTTGGAAGTTCGTGGAATTTCACAAGGAGAGTGCTTCGGTTTATGGATAAGTCAGGAGAGCCACAGATTGCCACTCTTTTGTTAATTAATATTATGATTATATTTTAATTTTGGGTTTCTCCTCTATGTCCAGGTTTTCATCCTTCGGCTTTTTAATGATTCTTGGCTGTTAGTTCCAACTGGTGTGTGATCATAGCTGTAAAATGAGTCGCACAACAACTGATAGCAAAGATGGCATGTTCTGCAAAGATCAGGCTGGGTCACCATTAATGGATGAAGGCAACTCTGGAGGTAGTGATGGCGGGGGACTCATTTTGAAGAAAGGACCATGGACTTCTGCTGAAGACGCAATCTTGGTGGATTATGTGAAGAAACACGGGGAGGGAAACTGGAATGCTGTTCAGAAGCACTCCGGACTTTACCGCTGTGGCAAAAGCTGTCGATTGCGATGGGCAAATCACCTGAGGCCAAACTTGAAGAAAGGAGCATTTACCCAAGAAGAAGAGCGGCTGATAATTGAACTTCATGCCAAGATGGGGAACAAATGGGCTCGCATGGCTGCTCATGTAAGTATAGATGAATTACTATACTGCTTATGAATAACGATGCATGTGATTTCTTCTTGCATTTATTTATTTTGTTCTAAAACATATTTTGAGTGTATAAAAATTCAGAACCTAGAAGAAGTGAGGTTAAAAGATTCAATCATCCTTGGATTGATTATCAAAATAATGTGAAATTTGGATGCCAGTCCTTGATAGTTCACCATATCTCCTCAACTGAAAGGCAAGTGCAAGAAATACTGTGAATGGCAAAACAACCATAATTGGGTGGGATTGAAAAGAAATTTTAACCATGTGGTTTTCTAGACATGATGTTTATATGGGGTCTTGCGGTGAATAGTTAAGCCTTGGAGGTTTTAGAATAAAATGAAGAAATTAGTGGTGCAAACTTTGCCATGCATGCCTTATTTATTTATGTTCAATAGAAAACGACAGTGTGAATTGTCACGTATACTTTGAGCCAAACAAGAAACAATATGTAGCTAATTGGCAGGGGAAAAATAAAAGGAGAATTACATACATTAAGCATAATGTTATGCTGTGAACAAAGGATAGAAGATGCTACTGAAGGACATATCTATAAATCTATATATATGTCTATTTCAATTACATATGGTGAACATATATTACTATCAATTCCTTGTTGAGAAATCTGGTCTTGTCATTGATGCACAATGATGAGTTTGTGACAAATCATATATCTTTTTGGATTGAGCTTCAATTTGTTCGATGTTTTAGGATTCTCAATAAGTTAATGGCTGATACTTTTGAAAATATAAACGAAATTGAGGAGCTGTGTTTCCTTCCTGCAACTATTAAAAATTTAAAATCCGTTTCTTTTGGCGGATAAATGCTTTGGAATCTTTTAACTTGCATTTTCAGTGCCGCGATATATAGTTTGTATGCCAAAGTGGATTATTTGGAAGAATATAAGTCTGCACGTGATTTGATTGTCGCCCTGCTCAACTTTAATTTCTAAATTTTTGCTATTTAAAAGACAAGTCTGTCATAGTTTCATATAAGATGATCTGTGGTCTCTTTGCTTTCCGCAGTTGCCTGGTCGTACTGATAATGAGATCAAGAACTACTGGAATACTCGAATCAAGAGACGGCAGCGGGCTGGCTTACCTCTTTATCCACCTGAATTGTGTCTGCAAGCGTTGCAGGAGAGTCAACAAGGCCAGAACACTGGTGGAATGAATTCTGGGGACCGGAGACATCGTGATCTCTTGCAAAGTAATAGTTATGACTACGAGATTCCTGATGTTATATTTGACAGCTTAAAAGCCAATCAAGGAGTCCTTCCTTACGTCCCCGAACTTCATTCTGATATCTCTTCAAGTAGCATGCTGGTGAAACATCTTGCTTCTCCTCAATATTGTACTTTCGTGCCGCCAGCATCACACCGCCAGAAACGTCTTCGAGAATCAGCATCTGTGTTCTCTGATTACAGTGACGGTATCAGAAGTGGTTTCTCCCCATTTGACCAGCTACAGGACAATGCTAACGACAAAAGTGCTCACTCCTGTGAGTTGTCTTTTGCAGTTGATCCTGATGATCCTAATAACAACCCGCTGTCTTTTGGTGTTATTCAGGGTGGCCAGTCCCTTTCAAATGGCAACTTCTCTGCTTCTAAGCCTACTCCCGAGGCTGTGAAGTTGGAGCTCCCTTCACTCCAATATTCCAAAACTGCTTTAAGTAGTTGGGGCGCGTCTTCTCCGCCACCTGCACTTGATTCAGTTGATGCTTTTATTCAGTCTCCACCATCTGGAACTCTCGATTCAGACTGTCTTTCACCACGCAATAGTGGTCTGCTGGATGCTTTACTCTATGAGGCAAAGACTCTGAGTAGTGCAAAAAATCATTCGTCAGAGAAGAGTTCAAATTCATCTTCTGTTACTCCTGGCGATATAGCTGACAGTTCAAACCTGAATATTTCCGAGACAGAATGGGAAGACTATTGCGACCCCATTTCTCCATTGGGTCATTCCGCAACTTCACTTTTCAGCGAGTGCACTCCTATCAGTGCCAGTGGAAGTTCATTGGGAGAACAACCTGTGGAGAATTTTACTGGTGAGCATCTCTTTCATTTGTGGACCAATGAAGGATGGTTTTCATGATTTATGTCGGAATAAAACTAGTGAATTGTTCTTCAAATGATCTCGTTTATGATCATATTTTTTAGCAGCGTCAAATCCTGGATATATTTCTTATGTTGATTACCCTCAACGCACAAATAGTTATACTAATTAATAACAAAGGAATACTTTATTCTGTAGTTTTTGAAATCGTTGGATCACTAATTGATTCTGATATGACAGGAACAGTATTTACTTGTGCATATGTTTCTATTATTGTCTTTTCTCATCTCTTAGTCTCTATTCTTTGATTTCTCCAAGTTGTGATTTTTAGGATCCCATACTCAGAATTTATCTCATCTTCTAGACTTGAGTTTCGTGTTTATAATATATGTTTGATTTTATGCAGGGTGCAACATGAAGTCAGAACCAGTTGACGAAACTTGGGCCTCAGACAGACAGAAAGAGACCTCAACAACTCGGTTGGACTTTCCTCGGCCTGATGCTCTACTTCCTTCGGATTGGCTTGAGCAGAATGGTGGGTGTGTCAAGGACCAAGCCATCATGACTGATGCTATAGCGTCGCTACTTGGTGATGACTTGGGCACCGAGTACATGCACATGACGACGGGAAGTTCTAATGTGAGCCAAGGATGGGGATTCGGTTCTTGTGCATGGAACAACATGCCTGCCGTATGTCAAATGTCTGAAATTCCTTGAAGAGGCTCTCTCCACATTGTTGTTTCTGTGAAACTTTTGTCACTCCTCAATTCATATTATGATGTGTATGAGTGATGGGTCATTTTGTTTGTGAGTTTAAATTTCTTGTGAGAACCAGAACAATGCTTGTATGCCATTGATGGAACCTTGTTGGGTATACAGATGCTTTTAGACAGTTGATGATTGTAGAATAATAACATGCACACTTGTGATTGTTGTGATTTTTTTGTTGTGATAAATGTTTTGTGTGAATGCTCAAGGAATGGTGTTTTTGTTCATCAATAAATTGGTCATTGGATATTCCCTATCTATTGCCCTTTCCCCTTTCTTCTCATTTGATTTATTGAAAGTGTTCTTTTTTCAACTTATTAAAGATTTGTCCTAGTTCATCAACCAAGAAAAAAGGAATTTTTTCTCTCATCTCCTCTCTTTAGAAACTTTGACCGCCATCTGGTTCTTCATCAAAATTTCCTCCTCTCCTCTCTCTAGTAATCTAACCGACTTTGGCGGTAGTTCATTTGTTATTTTTTTCTTCTCATATTAACTGTAGTAATTCGTGATTCTCTCGTCGTTTCGACCTATCGGGAGTTTTGTAAACGTGATTAAAATTTTGTGGGAGTAGAGTTGGTCACCTGACTTTCAAGGGGTTTCGGAGGCGGACGAGGGCGACGATTGATAGTTCGTTTTCATATTGAACTATTAGAGTTCCTTTCGGTCATTTTCATCTTCATTTGCATCACATTAGCTCTCTAGTTGTGCCCTTTTTCATGCTTTGTGAGTTTTGCTCGTATTGTGCATTATTGTTGAGTATTTCCCTATTTGCTCTCAGTTTCACGGCTCAAAGAGCCTATTTTATGGATCTGGATAATCGCATGTATTCTCTATATTCTATTTCAGGTACTCATGCAAGTTATCTTGGGTTTGTGAACGAATAAGAGGTCAAAAACAGCCCAATTTGGTGATTGACTGGCGAGGTTGCGACATGGACCAAGTGAGGTCGCGACATCAAGGTGCTGAGCTTCAGTTTTAATCATTTTCTAATGAAGTCGCGACCTGGAGCTTTGGAACTGGTGAAGTCGCGACTTGGGATATTGAAGTTACGACATCAAGACCTCAGAAGATTTGAGGTCGCGACCTCACCTACAGATTCTCTGATTATACTTTTTGTCTTTTTGGACACATTATATATACTTTTTAGGTTCATTTTACGAGGTATTCTGTCTCCATTGGAGATATCCTCAGTTTTGTGTGACTTTAGAGTGAGAAACTAGAGAGAGAGAGAGAGTGAGAAAATGATTGGAGATTTGAAGAAATTTCTCTCTTCATTCACTATTCTACACTTGTAAACTCTCTTAACTGTTGCTTTGCTTTGAATATTTGTGGAGATTCTAAACTTGTATTGAATGTTTTTAGTGCTTTTGAATGAAATGATTTCTATATTATTCATTAGCATTGATTATTCCATTATGAGCTAAATCTTGCGTTGTGGAGGCATGTTGTTAATCTAACCGTTGAGTTGTGGTTTGGAATGTTAGAGTTGGATGATTGTTGAGTTTCCTATGGTTCATGCTTAATGCTTGTGGTGAAATTTGGTCAATTCCATTGTATGATTGCTTGTTTGTTTGCGCCTTAGGAATGAGGACTTCAATCTTAGAAGGAGCCCTAGAAATTGGGAGTAGTCACTTGTATTGCAAAATGCTTGTGAGGTCCCATTGACTCAATTGCTCGTACTTAATGCTAGTGAGTTGAGGGTAATTTATTGTGACTTAGAATTGTTCTTAACTCGCTAACATTGTGGTTGCCTTTGGAAAGAGGAGCTCAATTACTAAAGTAGAGTTAATTTAGCATCAACACCAACTTTGCATTTCATCCCACACCTCAATCTTAGCTTAAATTCATTGCCTCCACATCGTTCTTTATTTACATCTTTACCTATTTCCATTGCCTTTTACATTACTTGTTGATATTGACTTGAAATTTGCAACACCAACACACACACTCTTATGATTTCTTATTGCATTATTTCAAATTTGGTTAATAGAATTTAGGATAATTAAGTCTAATAAGCTACATCTTTGGTAATCCCTGAGTTTGACAACCCGAGCTCCTTGTGAGCCCACTTTATTACATTGGAACTAGTTTTGTATTGCACTTGTTGCACAAAAAGCGTGTCAGCGATAATGGGGTAATTGATGGAGTTGTTGACGTCCTTGGCGCTTTCGACGTCGGGAGTTTGCCGGGGGTTGCTCACCCTCAGACAGATCAGCTCTTACGACAACCTGCAAGAGTTTGAGATAGATTCGTGTAAGCCATATTGGAAGGGAGGCGTTTTTTGCTAGTGCTTCTGATCTTGTAGTTTGCTTGGTTTCATATTAGCTTTTCTATGAGCTTGTGATCAGAATTGGCTCCTACCGTTAGAATCTTGATTTTTATCTTGTATGCTAGAGTATGATTTTGTTTCCCTGATCAGTCGATAGGAAATGTGTTCCTCTTAGGCTTTAATTAACAACATTTTATTTTAATAATATGTCTTTTGTTTTGTTCATAAAAAAGAAAAATATTTCGCCTAATTATGAAGAAATTTGATTTGTATTGTCAAAGTTTAGAGAAGGATTTCTCATCATTATTATAGAATGTAGACTTCAAAAACAAGAAACTATAAATCTTATTTATAGATCTATTTTTTTCAGTAGGAAAAATAATTGCATTAATATGTCAAGGTAGAGTACAAAATTAGACTAGAATTTCAATCTACCTCAACCCTTACGATCAGAGTACAATTCAGGCTCGGTGAAACTAACCGGAGACTTGACACCAATAATCGATTTAATTTAGTCGCAACGCTGAGAAAAGTCCAAATCAAAACAATCTCGATCTTACTAAGACTACTCCAACCACCCAAACTCAAAAACCAACCAATAGAACTAAAGCAAACTA
>JAYMTK010004313.1:0-11246 GCA_036897405.1 Pelargonium myrrhifolium | reverse complement strand
CTCTTCCCAAATGCATCGAAAATGCTTCCTCCAATCTTTGTGCCCTCGATATGGTCCAAAGTGAAGCCATTGTAAGGTTCAATTCCAGCTTCAAGAAAGCCATATAGCACAGCTGACTGCCATGGAGTCAACTTGGGTTTGAAGATAATTTTAGACTCCACCCATTCATAAGCTTTCCTTACCAGCTCCTTATCCCACCCAACTCTTTTAACAAAATCACTACTAGCTCTACCATAAAACCCGCCATTGATGGCTGATGAGCCTCCAAGAACTCTTCCTCTGAGATTCCCAACCCCATCCTCGGACATGAAGCTCTGAGCAATTGATGAGAATTCATCAGTCTGGATCAATGAGAAGCCATACTTCTTTTTATCAAATACCAAAGGATTCTCGAATGACGAATCGCCTCTCTCTATCAGTAGCACTGAGAAGCTCTTGGAGAGAGTTGCAGCTAGAGGGCAACCAGCAGTTCCTCCACCTACAACAATGTAATCAAAAGACTTGCCTGAGACTTCTTCGACGTCTGAAGTCAAGTAAGGTATGTTTTCTCCTACAAATAAGAACAAAACATAATTATCAAAATTGGAAACTTTGCTAATGAAGAGAACACTCATCAGCTATGGCATTAGAATTAGAATTAGAATTAGAATTAGCATTAGCATACCTTGTGACAGTGAAGAAGCAGATAAAGAAAGAGAAATAAGTAGGCAGACAAATGTTCTGAGCTTGCTCATCTGTGTGAGCTTCATGTCTGGTGTTTCCATGGTAATGGCTTAATGAGAGATAGATGTGCATCTATTACAATTATATAATCATCAATCTCTCATGCCATGGGATAAAATAAGTTCTAAATCTTGGTCAATCTTACGTATGATTTAGCTAATTAATTTACGTTCGTTTTTCTTTGGTGGATGTTACAATGTCTCACTCAGCCACCCAGAATTGATTTTTTCCTTCTTTTTAGAAGCTTGACTTTGAAAAAAAAAAATAGTTTATAACTTTATACCTGCGAGTATTCTTAATAAAATTTAAAAATTATTTTCATATTGATTTTTAACGAACTCATTTTAATTGCCTAAAAAATTTGTACCTTCGCCTACACGGGTATGTATTTGCATTATTAAAAAAAAAATATTTATATTTTTATAATGGTCATCAAAACTTGTGCTTCCACTACTCTTCCTCTCACTAGCCCGGTTGCTTGGGTGTATTGTTTGTTTGTTTGCTTCTTCTGATTTATTCAATATACTACATGTATATATCTTGTTCTGGTTTGGAAATACTCAAAATTATACAGGAAATTGAATGCTTTGGATAATTTGGTTGATTCAAGAACTGCACATTTATTCATATCCCAATTTTGATCCTGAAAATAAGATAAAGCACAGTACCAATACATGTTGAAGGTTCAAATTTCTGTTAAGGTTCATGTTGATTGTGAGGAGCAAGTGCAGGAGCAGGAGCAGGATCTGAATGTCTCCTTTCTCTGAGGATCTTGATTCCTTGGTACCTCCCTAGCATTAACAGAGTGGCCATAGGGTTTGTGCCTGGTGATTCCAAGAATGTTGAGCCATCCACAACCCTCAGTCCCTTGACTGCAAACACCTTGTAACTCTCATCAACAACTGATCCCACCAAGCAACCACCATGGAAATGGTAATAAGTCCTCACATTCTTCTTGCAAAGCTCTCTAAGCTGTTGTTCAGTGGTCATCTCATGTTTATTGAGCTCAGTTCCAAGAAACATAGCTACTGATTGAGACCTTGCAACTTTCTGGACTAACTGGTATATCTCCACACACTGCTTCAAGTCCTCTTCCTCTTGCAGATAGTTGAATCTGACTAAAGGGTTTTGCCTGGGGTCTGTGCTGTTCAGTTCAAGCTTGCCTTTTGCTTCAGGGAACGCGACTTTCGCAGCGATTGGCATCTTTGTTGCATTGAAGCTGATGGGTACAATTCCAGCTTCAATTATGATTTTATAGTCATTTGCTATACCTACAACCTGAGGTGGCTCTGGCATTTGGTTCTGTGGCTGAGTATCAGCAGCAATGGCAATGCCAGGATTGTCTTTCATGCCCTCACCAACTCCTCTCAGGTTCACCACTATTGGGATCTTCAGGTCATTGAGATGCTTCTCTGGTCCAATGCCACTTAGCAGCAAAATTTGAGGACTCCCTAATGCTCCTGCTGTCAAAATAACATCTCCCCACGAGCTCGAATTCTCCGGCTTGTTGAGGTAAGCTTCATAGGTCTCTTCTGTGTTATTTCCACCACTTTTGATGAATCTGATACCGCGAACCATTGGCCTGCTTTCGTTACCTGCATCATGTGAAAGTGTGTGAATTAGAAAAATTTATGCAGTTTCAATGATGCTTAACCATTGAGTGCTTACAATTGTTGTGGAAAATGACTTTTTTCACTGTTGCATTCACAAGAACTGTCATGCTTTTCTGGTTTCCTGCCTGAAGAAGATCAGCTGAAGTGTGTCTCTTCCCATATTCATCAAAAGAGCTTCCTCCAATCTTTGTCCCCTCAATGTGGTCCAGACTGAAGCCATTGTAAGGTTCAATTCCAGCTTCAAGAAAGCCAAATTGCACAGCAAACTGCCATGGACTCAACTCGGGTTCGAAGATTATTTTAGACTCCACCCATTCATAAGCTTCCTTTACCAGCTCCTCATCCCACCCAACTTTTTTTACAAAATCACAACTAGCTCTACTATAGAACCCACCATTGATAGCTGATGAGCCTCCAAGAACTCTTCCTCTGAGATTCCCAATCCCATCCTCAGACATGAAGCTTTGTGCAACTGATGAGTATTCATCAGTCTTGATCAGTGAGAAACCATACTTCTTTTTATCAAATATCAGGGGATTGTCGAAAGATGAATCGCCTCTCTCTATCAGTAGCACTGAGAAGCTCCTCGAAAGGGTTGCAGCTAGGGGGCAACCAGCAGTTCCTCCTCCTACAACAATGTAATCATAAGACTTGCCTGAGACTTCTTCGACGTCCGAAGTCAAGTAGAGATGGTCTTTTCCTACAATGAGAAAAGAACAAGAACAAGAACAAAAACAAAAACAAAATCATCAGAATTGGAAACTTTTCTAATAAAGTGGACACTAAGCAGTTGTGGCTTTAGCATTAGCATACCTTGTGACAGTGAAGAAGCAGATAAACAAAGAGTAACAAGTATGCAGACAAATGGTCTGATCTGGCTGCAACCATTAATGATCATCTGTGTAAGTTTCATATCTGGTGTTTCCATGGCAATGAGAGCAAGAGATGAGCATCATTTATTACCACTATGTAATCATCAATCTCTCAAGCCATGGGACAAAATGAATGTTAAGTCTTAGTTAATCTTACGCATGGTTAAGCTAATAATGATTGTTTCTCTCTGGTGGATGTTACAATGATGTTTCTGCTATTATGATGTTAATTTGAACTAGTTAGTGATTTGATCATTCAAACATTCCTTGCCTCACAAGTCATGATTTGTCTGATAAATATTGAATCATCTGTATTTTATGAAACAGTCAAAACAGATATGTATACACACAACATGCTCAACCTTCTTATAATATTGATATGGTTCCAGAGTTCTTGGGGTCCATACATATATAACAAATATACATATTTTATATAAACAAATTATCTTTAAGAATTAAGTTCACTGCATATACTATATGACTAAAAGTCTACAAACCCATCTGACATCAAAGTCTGAAAACAGTAAATATTCCCAAGAAAAAAAGAAAGAAACTGTTCTATTCCCTTGTGTTCAGGTCTATTGTTTCTGGACCTGAATCAATATCATTCTGATATTGGCAATTCAAGTCAAGCAAACCAGACCATCCAGACAATAACAACTGGTTTTTACTCTTCTCTTGATGTGTCATTAATCTTTTAGCAGATGGTTGATCAACACAATATTGGTCATCAGAACTTGTGCTTCTACTTGGGTGGATGTCCATTAATGGAAGCTCAACAGATGATGAGTTAGCTTGTTGCTTCTCATCCTTCCACCCAGAACTCTCTGATGATGTCAAAGAGCTTTCCCTAGAACATATCGCGCCTCCCAATCGTTTTCTTGCAGTGTCTTTTTGGGTTAAGTCTCTTGTTTCTGTTAATTCTGATAATGAAGAGCTTGGGCATCCAGAGCTAACCATTGAGACTAAGTGAGAGAGTTCTGCTTTTGCCTGCTCTACTCCCACAGAAGAAGAATTATACCCGGCAAGTGTTTCTTGCGCTTTCTTTAATACCGACTGTAAGTACTTTCCTTGAGCTTCAATTCTCAGCTGTAAATGTCTCTGCACCTGAAAACAATATGTGGCTTGATTGGTATCTGTATATGATACATGACAGAACCCAAAAGGCTAAAATCAGCAATCATGATTGATCATACCTCAATTTGCTCATGAAGTTTCTTCTGCACTTCCATTTGTGCTTGGAGAGCCCGAGTGATCTGCAAGCTTCTGAGAAACAAAACATGTAATCAACATAAACCCTTTGTAAATTCATATCAAGAAAATCAGTTCTGCTGACTATTACTCATTGAACTGATTGTGGATTCCATCATTGCTTTCTCTCCTGAGATGCGCGTCTCGGCTTTGAATCTCACTGTGATCTGCATCAAATGGTATGGATCATGAATCTGTGATCATCTAATTATTTGGTAACCCAATATGCAAAAACCAAAACAACAAAAAAACACCTTCTTGCTTATTGTCAATGCAGCTTTCTGTGATCTGACTTTTCCCCAGCCTAAATTTCTGCAACAAGAAGTGCACAAAATAGTAAGAGTTGTGCTGTTTTTAGTTTTAACCTCCCAATGAGCACAAACATTCAAGTATTAAGTACCTGTAAATGGCTTTTCAGGTGGTACAAAGTGAGCCCAGGAACCCCCATGGCTCTCATCAGACTCTTTGGAGTTGCCTCTGCCAATACACAAAAGCAAACACAAACACATTACAACACATCAAGAATCAAAGTAACTTGTAAAGATTACAATTATACATATATATATGCTCACTCTCAGGCCCTCCAAGCTGAGAAACAGCTTCGACGAATCGATTATGAAGCTGAGGAGTCCATTTCAGCCTAGGCTTAGCATCAGTGGAAAGAACCAAATCCATGTTCTGGTTTTGCATATTCTGCATATCCATGTCTGTTTGTGGGATGAAACATAAAACACAAACATAAATATATATATATATATATATATATGTATATATTTGGGTTTGATCCTTACAGCTAATGCTTAGAGATATGGTAGTCTTTATAAAATGGAGGAGTGGTTGGCTTGTCCTATGTTCTCACTCCATATCTGGAAACATAAGTGGGGTTATGTTGGAGGAATATATGCCATGAGCTGTGCCTCTATATATCTACCTTCCTTTGCTTTCTCTCCTCTCCCCATTTCATACCTACTTTTCTTTTTAAATGCTTCTTTTAGAATGTCTCCAACTAATGTGAAGTCGGTCGTCACTTGATATACACGTTAGGCCCTCCACACTTGAAATAAAATGGGTGGAGAGAATCTATGATGCAGCAAAAACAGAGAAAGCAACACAGTTGAATATGAGCATTAAAAGCAGATACATACATATATATATATATATATATATATAAAAGAAGAGAAAAGTGTAAGGTTTGTTTTTATCTTCCTAATTTCTTTTCCCAACTCTGCATGATTCTTTGCTGAAATGCATAGCCCCACCATGATGAATAATGGGTGCAACTTTCCAAACACTGTGAGAGACTTTGGAAGGAAAAAAATAAATAAAATTGATGAGGAGGTGAGGTGTGGTGTGATTGGCAGATTCTTTTTGTTCTTTTGGGGATAGAGGAATCAAAGAATCTAGCCTTGGATTGTAGGACCTTAATTTACCATATTTTTCTTTTTAAAAAGTACTACAGAAGAAAGTGCAACCAAACAGCTTCTTATTGAAATCAAGACAAACTTCATGTGTAATCACTCATGTTTCTTCTGAAAATTGTTGTTCAAATTCAGAAGAACAACCTTGTATTTCCAAGTTCAAATATGCATATCATCCATATGTTTGAATCAAATACTAAGCTTATGACTTCAATACCACTTGTTGTGTAGCAATATTAACTAAGTTGATTTGTGAAAAAATATTTAATTTTGCTCTTGGCGCGCAAATGATTCGCTCATAAGATTGGTCAAAGTATGACAACTTGTCTACGTCCATAGGGAGGTATTTACGTGGTTCGGCAACTTGCCTATGTCCACAGGTTGCACTTCACTTTTATTATTGAATTCTCCAAAAGTTCATATACAAGAAAAATTAACCTCAAACCAAGAAATTGTTAATGATCTACTATGATGTTTCTCACACAAACTGAAAACCAAATTGTTAGTGATTTACTGGTTTTCGGTTCACAACCTTCTAGGATTTTTACCTTGTATTTATATTAAAAAAAGTATAAACAAGTATAAAACTTAATTACATGAGTTGAAAACTAACTTAAAAAATGGATTTTAAAATTTTGAGTTTGACGTGGCGCACGACCGTTCACCTTAAATGTAGCACACTTTTGTACTTCTTGTTGATCTCACGGTTGTTTGGATTCTCCGAACACCCGTTCGGGCTAGGCTCAAGGTTGTTCGGGTCCTTCTAACTCACGTTCGATAGTTTCAATAATCAATCAACTCTATCAGTGCGCACAGTCGTGAAAGTCTCCGACGAAGCTTTCATCAACTTTCGTCTCTTCTCTTGTTTCGTTCATTCCTTTCAAACATCAGACTCCACAATCTCAACACAAACCTCTCACCATCGTAGAACACAGGAATGTCGTTAATCTCAAGATTACAAGACAACAACCTTACAGTCGCAATATTTTTGTACAAAACCTTGTGGCATACAAGTGAAGTTCATTTGATTCAACTCTAGAGAGGGTTTAGACCTAACTTGAACAAGCAACCTAAGATATTTGGCATAGAAAGCAACAAAACTATACAAGTAACATGATCAAACAGTATTAGAAACCAAAATCAACTATGAAAAACCAATCCAACATCCCATGTTCATGGTGATACAAAGCAACAAAAAATTTCAATGTGAAATGACTAAAAGGTCCCCATAATTTTTCTTCTGATCTAAAAAGGTCCAAATAGTTTATGGATGTGCACTACTGAACTTTTCTAGTAATATAAAAGCAATCAAGAGGACTTGCTCTGCATAAAAGTCTCTTAAAGAAATATTCCAAAGTGTTTGAGTTTGTGGATTTAACACTGCAATCCATACCCAAGAAGGTGAGCTGATCAAGAAAGAAAAGAAAAATTCACCCACCAAAGAAAGTTATGAAGAAAGAAAAAGAAAAAGAGAGGCCAAAATGGCCAACAAGAAATCATAAAAAGTCAATAAAATTAGATCAATCTTTGGATTTCTTGGATTGTGGTCAAGAGTCTGTGATCTCTGGAATCAAAATCCAATGATTGATCCATCTTCAAAGCATTTATAAACATTTCATGAGGTTTCAGGTTTTGGGGAAAAAATTAGATGCCAAAGTATTGTTTAAATATGTGGTGTTGAGTAAGATCTTTATTTAATAAAAGGTACAACTGTTGGGATTGTGGAGCTTGATATTGGAAAAGAAAGCAAGAAACGAGAAAAGACGTGAAAAGCTTGAGAAAATAGCACTGAGAACTTGTATAAGCGTGCGTGTCAGTTGAACAATTGTGTTAATGACAAAGGAGTTTGGCTATTGAAACTGCATGTGACGCGTGACATGAGCGACCGCTCAAAAGGATTGAACAATCGTTCACCCAGTGCCAATAACGTTTATATCGCATGCACTGTCGTGACGCTAGCCACGAACCGTTCGTCAAGTCAAACTAAAATTTTGAATAGAATTTTTATTTGCTTTTATTTGGAACTAGATTTTCTATTTGTTTCCAATGAATGTATTGGGTAAAACTCTAATGTGCTAAATAGACCGGTGAGAGCCAAAAAAAAGAAAAAACACAACGCAAAGAGTGACAAATCAATCATATCTATGTGAGAAATCTAGAAAGATGGGAGTATATCAATGTCTAGGGTTTGGGTATACTTGTCTTGAGTGTTGAAAAACTCGATAATAAAAGTGAAGTGCAGTCCGTGGACGTGGGCTAGTTATCGAACGATTTAAATATTACTCATTTGTGCTTGATTAAAAAATTGTATTCATTTTGTCGCGTTCATACTTTCAACATCGACGATCCTATTAGAAAAAGTTTGTCAAATCGTAAGTGAAATTAGAGTTTTCGTTGCAGTAATCCTAAAGTATTCGCCCACGACATAAACAACATGCAACCAATGAAAGATCACAATCAGGTGACTGTGAGGGATGGTTTGGATTGGATTGGATAGAATCAACCCATGATCACTCTCTTGTATCAAATCATGAACTTGAAGATCAAAAAGAAATGGTGGGTCCAAATTCACAACAAGCACATATAAAACCATAATGCCTTGTAGTGGCTTGCTAGCTAGCTAGCTCATTGTTGATACTCAAAGAAAGGAATATAATTATTGACAAAGTATCTATGATTATATGTGAGTGAGTGAGTGACCCAAATGCTTGAAAAACAAGAAAAGAAGAAAAAGAAAGAGTTATTGAAGTACCTTTCTCTTTAACCAGCTGATGTGTACTTGAAACCTCCTTTTCTTGCTTTATATATTCCATAACAAGTAAAGGAGATTCTGGAATGATGCCAAATGGCCCTCTGGTGTGTGTTTTTTTAGGAGAAGTTCCTGTGAATCAAAGGCCATTTAAACAAAGTTACTCTCAAAATTATTGTTTTGCAAATCATCAGGTATGACGCAGTTGGATATTCCAACTGTGTGAGTGAGAGGGGGTATCAAGATCGATCTGCACTCAACACATCCTTAATGGTGGTAGTGTAAGAGACCACTTTGGGGCGGTCAGAAGCCAAAAGCTCTAGGCGAAGGACAAGAGACGAACTCTCTTTCCTGAACACCACTGGTCCCTTTCGTCTCTTGTCCTGAACACCACTGGTCCCTTGATTCAAGCATGTACATACGACTTAATAAGAATTTCTTAACCGTTGCAAGATAGAATTTCGGCACGGGTATGTATCAAAAAGCAAGAGGGACCCAATTATATTGGGGGAGAGGAGTTTCACAAATCCAAAGGCATATGAGAAGAAGATAGAGAGAAGAAGAAGAAGAAGAAGAAGAAGAAGAAGAAGAAGAAGAAGAAGAAGAAGAAGAAGAAGAAGAAGAATGTGGCCTCAAGAATCCACAAAAGAGAAACCAAAAGGAACAAGTCACCATCATACAAAGAATAATTGAAACTTACTTGTTCAAGATTGAAATTTCATGGAAATGATGCTAGCAATATGTCACTAATCAACATTTCACATCATATACACTTAAAAATCTCTTTTTTTCTTCACATTATGTATAAATAAGCACTAGGAGCTAAGAAACAAGTCAGAGTGTCACAGAACGAGAGAACCGGCCCTATGTGAAACTCCCACCTTCCGCGTCTGGAGGAAGGGGTCAACTTTATTGATGGCACGTAGAATATAAACCAACCCACGCAGGACAAGCCCTACATCAACACAAGCGACCCAGTGTGTAGCGTCAGTCCCGCAGACTGAAAGGGCAATGAGGAAAAGTTGTACAAGAAAATGGGTATACATAGAAACAGACAAACAGTAAAGTGGTAAACACAAATCCCAAGAACTCTCCGTAACTATTGAGCACTATCCGACTTAAACAACATATGAGTTGTCATTTTCGAGCGCCTTGTTTTGCAAGTTAGGTATCGAGAACGAGCAAGAGGAATTAAGAGAAACTACAGAACGCATGTAGATGAAGGAGGATGGAGTAACAATTATCTATGAGTGCAAGCACAATAAGTACATATTAAGACAACGAAATTATACTTATATCACAAAAATAAGCATTGATCAACATTCGAATAATAAGGTTTAGTGCAAACCACATGACAAAAACCATCAATATAACGTGCAGAGAAGACATATTCTTTTGATTCGTAACATAAGTTTTTACATTCTCTTCTTCCTTTTTTGTTAGGACGGTGAAAAATTAAAAACTATTTCACACAGGACATCATCATTAAATGTATCATGGAAAAACATATGAAACTTCACAACCTTTTATATATGATCTCAGCTATGATTTTGTGTGAGACAGAGAGACAACAATACTCTTGAAAACATCCATTTCAGATGTGAAAACCTGAATACTATGAACAAAGTGGAATTCTCATGATCACACTCATCAAATTACAAATAATCCCCAAACAGTAGGAGCAATATTCAACTGATTCAAAGGTAAATTAGATAGGAGTAAATAATCAAGATTCAAGAGTTGAGAGCTTTCACTAACCCAAATCAAGAAACAGTCAACATAAGCATCTGGTTGAGGCTTTTTATCAAACACTTGGTGGGCATTATTGCTTAGCACACCAACAAGATGATAAATGTCACACAACAACTTACATAATTGTTAATTAGGTCATGTGAAAAGGCAAGAATCTTGATGAGGGCACAACAGGTATGAAAAAATAAAAAAAAAATTGATTGACAGAGACAAAATAGAATCATGCAAAAATATTCCTTTCAAATAATTTAATGCTAATAAAAATAAATAAATAAATGGATAGCAAAAAGCCTTGATGCCCTCTAAATTGACATGACTCAACTCATAAAGAAACACAATATGGCTCAGTCGAGATTCAATTAATGCATGTTAATTTCTATTTCAATTCATGAAGTTAACCAGACAGAGCTTTCCTTTCTTTGAAGTTTACTTAATCTACAGGTTTGGTCTCATTAGGGCTAGAGTTGTTAATTTGGATAAAATAAATTTGATTAATTTTTAAGTCGAGTCGGACAAATTTTTATATTTTATTCGTTGACCTCAAATTTGATCCAAAAGTTTTAGTTAGATTCTTGTTTAATCTTTCTATGAAAGTATCTGATCTAATACTTGAATTGCCAATTTTAGTGGATAGCTGATAAAAATTTAAACAATTTAATGAAGCAATTGATTACAAAATAAGTAACACAAAGAAAACTATCAAGTATTAGTGGAGACCTATATAATGGATTTAAGAAAAAAGGTGAGAATTGGTAAATTCAGGTGTCAAGGCATTTTTTTTAAAAGTAAAATGCAGATTTTTATTAATTAGAACAGGGCAATGCTCTGGTTACACAAATGACATCCACCACAGATACCATATCAACGT
>JAYMTK010004312.1:0-11247 GCA_036897405.1 Pelargonium myrrhifolium | reverse complement strand
ATTTGGTATATAATTTGAGTTGTGTTTCAATTTGGTCCCCTAATTATCCGTGCTATTTCAAACTATGCTATTTTATTTTGAATTGATATAGCATATACTGATGCCGTCAAATTAGACTGACATGACAATTTTCGTTGACATAACGGTGTGATGCTTAAATTCACTGATTTTAATAATTATTAGGAATGATCACGTACAATTAGGTCTTGACCGAAGAAATGGATATGTACTAGATGAATCTGGTCCAGTTCTTTGTCCCTACATTATCCGATCGAAGTTTATTCCAAATCATTTTCTACACGTGCGTTTAAAAATTATTTAGCTAGTAGTTATATTTTGAAATTTATTTTATCATTTGTAGTATAATACTTTGTTGTTTATTAACTTCATTCATTTCAACTACAATTTCATTTATTTTTTTTAATAAACACGAGTAATTAAATTATGTCTTGTTATTTGTTCATTTATTAACAATCAATCCGCTTTTTAGTCCATTTCTTAAGGAAGATTTGGTGCCGATCTGGTCTGATCTTGGACCAATGTACAACCCTAGATCGGACAAAGTTGAAACAAAAATGTATAATTGATAATGGTCGCCACTCTAAATTTGGTCCTTCACATACAATTTTGTTTCAAAATAATTTTATTCGTAAATTTAATTAACATAAGCGATAAGATAGTTACCACATAAACAAAAGGGTTTAATGTATATCAGTTGACTGATATAAAGTTATATCAGTTGTACTAATAAGGTGGTGACACCTCATTTAAAATCATAGATTCGGACGGATCGCTCCGCTCCTCCAAATTCACTTGGGAAGTGATTTTAAATGAGGTGTTATCACCTCTTTGACTGTGTTAAGTTACAACTGATGATATACTTTTTACTCTAAACAAAAAATGTAACATTAGCCGAATTTGATGGTATCACTATAGTTTATACTAATATGCGACAAAAGAACATAATTGAGGGTCTATTTTGAAACAATATGAATAAGTTGAGATCAAAATTGATCAAATGTCCAAACAAGTACCAATTTGAAACAAAATGATATTTAGAGGACCAAAATGAAATATTTTCGAACTATTCTAAGTAAATATTTTGCACCGTTGGATCAGATTACCAGAAAAACGTCGTCACTACAAACGGACAAGATTCAAGGTAGACGTACAGCTTAGCAGTACTCCATGAAATTAGTTAAAAAGCGCCAAAAGGAAAAGGTTTGAAGAGAACATTCCCAAGTCACATGCACTCACTCATTCTTCAATGCGGTAAGCGCCGTACAGTAACCGGCAATAGCCGGTACACGCGCACCGCCACCCGACACGAACCGGCGCAACCGGTGGCTTGCCAGGCCGTTAATGAGCCCGAAGCAGCAGTTGCTGACGTGGCGCCATCTCAGCCCTCCACGTTAAGAGCGACCTCTTCAACTCAACTTCCAGATCAAAAAAGCTCAAGAGAGAGTCCTCTAATGGTGGCCGAGAAGAAGATCAGTTAAAGAGTCAATTTCATGAGAAGGTAAAAAAAAGAAAAAGAAAATCGAATTAAATGTGTCGGAAAGTGAAAGCTAGTCGCAGATAAGAGAATCTTTTGAGTGTTTTTTATTGGAATTTTTTGGAACTTTTTTTTGGAATTTTTGATTCGTTTGAATGGTGGTCGGTTAGGGTTTTGATTTTGGGGATTTAAATAAAGCCAGCTTGAAGATCACGCTTTTAAAGTTGCATTTCAGCTCTGTATTATTTACTGTGAATCTTCTGGATAAAGCAAAAGGCCTAGACCTAAACCTTCCATTTGTCTCTATTTTATGTATCTGTTTTGATATATTATATTGATTCTCTGTATTTGCTTTACCAGTTTATGCACTGTTGTGGAAACCAGGGTGGTGGTGGTGGATTTAATGCTGTTTTGTTCTTAGAATTGATCAGAAATTTGGGTTTTTGAGTGGATGGTTCAGTGATTTTGTGTTCTGTGGTGCAAATGGCGGAAGTGGGATCGAATTCGTGGCAAGATGAGCTTGCGAGTTTGGTGGAGGATATTGGGATTCGGTACCCGGGTGATCCAATTGGAGTTTCGACTCCATCGTTTGATGCTAGGAAATTGGGTAATTACTCGGTTGGCGATGAGTCGGTTGTTGAGGAGAGCTTGAAGGATCAGGTGAAGGAGTTTGCGAAAGCTTGGGGGGAATTGCTTTTGGACTTGGGGAGGGGTTGTAAAGACATTGTGCTGCAGAGCTTAGTGACTGAGGATTCCTATGTAATGCAAAAGGTGGGCAAGCCATTGGCGAAGGTTTCGGGTAGGTTGAGCTTTTTGAATGACTACTTGCCGGAGGATCGGGATCCGGTCCATGCATGGTCTGTGGTGTTCTTCGTTGTGATTCTTGCACTTGCAGGTATATTGTGTTTTTCTTTTTCTTTTTTCTTTTTTGAAATTGTTGTTGATCATAGGTTGGTGGGTTTTTGATTTGCTACATGATCATGTTGAGGAGAATGGTAGTTATGACATATTTCTTTACCTTGTGTGGGTGAGTGAGCTCTTTGGTTTTAGCTTTTAACACTGTCATTGGATTAGATTTGCAATTCTTTTACCAAATATCTTGAGCTATTCAGGATATAGATGCATTAATTGCATGATATTGGTTAAATATGGTATTATCTGGTTTAAAATAAGGATAATGAGCTAGTTAGATGTTATTATTTATATTATAAACCTGATCCAACTAGTTAAATATTCCAAATAACTTGATCATGATATATTGGTGGCTTAATTACTATGCAGAGGCTTGTTACTTGCACATAATTTGGTCAGAACATTGGATCATCAAGCACTTGTTGATTAATGCTTAGTGCTAGTGGTTTGCTCTGCACATAAGTGTTTCAATTACAATAGAGATACTAGTATCCTTGTAGTCAATACTAGTAGTAGGCATATTTACTTGAACTGCCTCTAGAGACTCTCATGATTGGCACCATAGGATGTGATTAAATCTCGTGCATACTTAAGCCTTAGTTATTTGAAATGGAAAGTAATTATACCGTTTAGAATATGAATACACATTAAGTGCATTTTAAAGCCTTCATAGTCCTGCTTTGCCGGGAAGAGGAATACTCTTTTTTCTTTTTCTTTTTTTTAGTGAAATTTATAAAAATAAATAAATTAGTCTTCTACGCAGGGGATATTATAGGTCTATGTGGCAAGTATATACTTGGTATGTCATTGATGTCTATTTTCTGATTTTCAAATTCCATTGACCTTAATAATTTATGTGGAACATCATGGTTTTTTTTCCTAGAATGTGTGTACTTGGGTATGCATGTTTGATGTTTCCTTGTTCAATAGTCAATACAAAACGTTATATCTCTTCCATTTTGGTACTTTCTGGATGATATGTCATGCTGTCCTTATTCTGTGCAGCACTGAATGTGAATAAGAGAACTGATGATGTGGCTCCACCTATAAAGAAAGTTCACATCCATCCTCCAAGTGCTAGCCGCATACTACTTCCAGATGGTAGGCACATGGCTTATAATGAAATAGGTGTTCGTGCAGACAGAGCTAGATTTTCGTTGATTGCACCACATTCATTTCTTTCCTCCCGCCTTGCAGGTGAAAAAAGAATCTCCAACTTTTATATGAAGTAATATTCATGAATTAGATGTGTCTTTCAAAGAAATTTGGTGCAAAGTTGACGATAGAAAAATATATATATTTCCCTATGATAGGTATACCGGGAATCAAAGTGTCGTTGCTTGAAGAGTTTGGTGTTCGCGTAATCACATATGATCTTCCTGGTTTTGGGGAGAGTGATCCTCATCCCAGAAGGAACCTTAACTCATCAGCCTGGGATATGCTGCACTTAGCAGATGCTGTTGGTGTCAGTGACAAGTTTTGGGTATTAGGCTACTCAAGTGGAGCTATGCATGCTTGGGCTGCTCTCAGATATATTCCTAACAGAATTGCAGGTATATCAATTTCCTTCAATCATTTTATGTTTAAACTTAATTTATAGTCTCTAATCTCCATGTCCCCTATGGTCATACTGATAACAATGATACCGAAGAGCACCAGGGTTCTATTCATATCTCAGAATTGGAAATTAAATATACGTGTATAATTGGTTTTCAGTACACACAGACACGCCCAATCCACTTAAACCATAGTTGATAAGTGAACCAAATTTGCTCTCAGGGCTGTAAATAGTCTTGCCAGTATTTTGGGGAAGGAACATCTTAGCTCCTCAACTTGTGTTCAAAATGATGCAACTAAGAAGAAAGTACGGAACTCTGTTAAATTTTGTGGTACATATTGGCAACCTAATAAATGTCATTCACATGACAGTGATGTTACGTTTAGCTATAATCAATGCCACTAGCTTACATACCCATTCTATCAATGCAATTATGGGGCTCCTAGTTTGGTTATTTTGTCAAAGTTGTAATTGTAAATTTGTAATTTCCTAATATTTGTATGTGAACTGGTTTTTCCATGGAGATCATATCAATTTGAGACTCTAATTGTCAAAATTGTTGGTTGATGTTTGTTTGATTCTGTTGTGCATTTTTTCCTGTTTCTCTGAGAGTGATCCCTTATATGTGTCTAGAGTTGTCTAATTTATGTGTGAGCAAGCATGATATGTGGTGATTTATATGCATTTGATTATGCAGGTACTGCCATGCTTGCTCCAATGGTTAATCCATATGAGCCGAGCATGACTAAAGAAGAGCGTTCCCGGACTTGGGAAAAGTGGGTTGGTAGAAAAAGACTCTTGCACTATTTAGCTCGGAGTTTCCCTAAGCTTCTCTCTTCTTTTTACCGCCGGACTTTTCTTTCCGGAAAGCATGGACCAATTGAGAAGTGGTTGTCCTTGACACTGGGAGAGAAGGTGAGCGGTGAACACCTATTTATCTTTATGCTACCACAAAATTTGTCCTTTGCATTTACTTTGTCAAACTCTTATTTGTAATTATATCTTGTTCACGACATTGAGAATCGGCATTTACATTTAGCTATAGGGACAGCTTATGGTTGACAGACTCTAGAAATGATTTCTTGACCTTTTAATGTTCTGTGAGAAATGAGGATACTATCTAACAGTCACCTATTAAAAAGATATCTAACAAATCATGTTAAATAAATTCTAAACATCGAAGTTATTGCGCGATTGACTTCTTGCATAGCTCCATTGATAAAGCACCTTTAACTAATATGATGAGTTGGTGTATCATGACTTGGAATATTCAGGATAAGAATCTAACCCAAGAGCCAGAGTTTGTGGAATTTTGGCATAGAGATGTGGAGGAGTCAATTCGCCAAGGAAATACAAAGCCGTTCTTAGAGGAAGCTGTGCTCCAGGTTTCAAATTGGGGTTTTAGCCTCGCAGATCTTCGGGTGCAGAAGAAGTGCCAAAGAAAAGGCATTCTCCCGTGGCTCAAATCCTTGTACAGTCAAGCAGAATGTGAATTGGTTGGATTCCTCGACCCAATACACATATGGCAGGTATGTATATGTTTGATGTTATATATATTAGGGCATCCAAATTGAACTGGAAGCGATTTCTTTCCCTGGAGTACCTCTCTTTCGGCTCAAAACCAAACTAGAACAGGAAACAAAACCGTGCCTTAGGTCAGATTGTTAATATTATGGGTTGATGCGTGAACTGGTTTATATCGTTTAGTCTAGTCTAGTTGCTACTACCAAACACAAAATGTTCCTGATTTAGTTGATGTTCCCATCATGTACCCATGGTGCAACTAGAGCTGGCAATTTGGATCCAAACCGGTGGGCACCCGAAATCCAACCCAGAATATATTGGGTTCTGGCTACATAGAATGGCCCTACCCTTTTCGGGCCGGGTTCGGTTTGGAAAAGGGACAGGTAAACCCGCACATTTTGAATGTAAAACCCGAACCTAAAACACAGTGTGGCCCGAAACCTGCAGTTTGACCCCTTTCAGGTCAGATTTGGGTTAATCCTTCCAACTCAAACCCGAAATTTGAATTGCCACCTCTAGGTGCAACCAAGTTCGCGACTTCCATTGTTTTATCACATCTTCTTGATTATTGTTCATATACAGGGAATGGACGATAACGTTGTCCCGCCATCAGTAACGGACTACGTGTCCCGAGTTATTCCACAAGCAACTGTGCATAAACTCCCAAACGAAGGCCATTTCTCGTACTTCTTCTTTTGCGACAAATGCCATCGCCAAATACTTACCGATCTTTTTGGAACGCCACAAGGTCCGGTTGACAAGACAACGGAGAGTGATCAACTTCCATTCGATGAAGATACAGAAGAGGTATTGCCACCAATTGAATGATATGCTATCACTAATATTTATAGGGTTTTCTTTTTCAGTGTCCTGCCTTGAAATTTGGATGTAAATACCACAGCTTGCTTGATCCTATGCTCAGTGGAGCTAGCAAAGATAGATAGATTTTAATTCTCATTCAATTTCCAAAATTTTGAATGGCTCTAGTGAATGATGAGAGGTACCATAAAGCAATGAGGCAGCAAATTTTCAGTTGTTTGTTCTTGTTGTTAAATTAAAGAATTAAGGTAGGTTTGAAGGATGTGAACAAATGAACTTTTGTTGTAATAATCAAGTGGGTTTATGGATGCTCTCTCTTTGTAGAAGATTGGATGTCTAGTTATGAGTTTATGGCCAAGTAAACATGTGATTGAATCCTTGTATTAGTTTTGGATTAAAATGAATGAGATATGCATAATTTATATATATGTGTATGTAGAGAGAGAGAGAGGGAGAGAAAAATGAATATGAATATGTTATAAATTTGTAGATTGACTATCGTTATTTTATAATGAGCTGTTAGCAATCTTATTAGCGGTTTAGGTTAATCCAATTAATTATTGGCTTAGACTATCCTAAATTTTGGTACAAAAAGATACATGAACTATTAATTTTGTTTTGCTTTGCTTTTACCGCTAATAAGCCATTTTAGCTCACACGAAGAGTTATGCGGTTTTGGACCAAGTGAGTTCTCTACTTCAAACAAGTTCAAATCAAATAAATTGTAATGACAAAATTTCCATTAGTTTATAGTCTAAGGACAATATTGAGAACCAAGAAAGATAGACAGCAAGAAGAAGAAAGTGAAATAGATTAAACCAAGCAACAGCCTCCCAACTTTATTTACATAACATTCTGAAATTCCCACAAGAGGAACAGCACAGACAAATCTTGATAAGCAAACATACACAACAGAGTAAAGTGTAAACAATATGTCCACAAGGTGTTCTAAAAGCAAAAGTTAGAATGTATATTGTTCTCTCTTCTGGTTGTAGTGAAAATAAGAAGAAAAATAATCACTTTAGCTACATCCTATATAAGGGAAATTTATCTGGTCAAAATGCAGATCCACTGCCCTTGCTTTTCCCTAGCATCATCTCTTTCGCTTCGTTGATTTTGGATGCAAGGTAGTGGCTACCGCCGGCATCCGGATGGTTTGCAACCATCACTTTCCTGTGTGCTTCCTTCACCTTATCTATCGGGGTGCTTTCCCTGTTACCAATTTAAGTAACAAAAGTTTGGGTCAACGAGAAAAATATATGAAGTAGAAGCAAAAATGAAAATGCATTGGTGAAGAATCGTATAACGAGTTCAAAAGAATAAAACAACGTAGTTTCTGATTGACTCTGCCACTGAAAATTGGCAAAAAGAAAGCTCTCTAGTGAGTGTCTTTAAATTTCACAACAAACAGCCTAATCCTTGCACCTCAATTACACGATACGCCATACAAAGCACGTTTAAAAACTTTCCAATACCCATCAAAGTGAATAAATTCCGCAAAAACATAGGTCTCTCGAGTAATTCTTTAAATTTCACAACAAACAACCTAATCCTTGAACCTCACTTACACAATACACCAAGCAAAGCATGTTTAGAATCCTTCTAATACCCATCAGGCCATCAAAGAGAATAAATTCCGAAAAAACATAGCTCTCTAGTTTAAGTCTTCAAATTTCACGTCAAACAACCTAATCCTTGCACCTCCCTTACAAAATATGCCAAACAAAGCATGTTTCGAACCCTTCCAATACCCATCGAAGAGATAGATTCCGCAAAAACATAGCTCTCTAGTATAAGTCTTTAAATTTCACGTCAAACAACCTAATCCTTGTGCCACCTCACTTACACGGTACGCCAAATAAAGGGAATAAATTCCTAGGCCAACATATAGCGTCAAGCATACCTGACTCCAAGTATTTGAGCTGCTTCCCTCCTCGTCATGGCAGGCTGAAAACCCCCTTCGTAAAATTTGCGCAATGTAGGAGGTCTTGCTTTAAACGCCTGCCAAGCAAGGATACCGCATCTACCAGCATAGGCAGCAGCAGCTACAGCCATACCGGCAAGCAATGGAGCGGCCTGTTTCATATTCAGCATCATTTTTTCAGGGTACGTTTATAAAGAAACATGTAGTAAACACATTCGTTTCATCAAGTATAGAAGCGTGCTGCCAACATTCAAACACGTATACGAGATTCACAATTGTAGATAACAATAATAAAAAAACAAGAAAGCAAGATAGAGCTAACCAAATTGCATCATTACAAAGTAAAAGTTTCTCCACTATCATGAATTTAACATTCAGTAAGAATTTTGAGTTGGCTCATAATTCCTTCAGTTAAAAATTGGAACCTTCTAGTCTTCTACTAGTATTATGATGATATTGGTTCTAAAAAAGATTATGATTATGATAATGTTTCGGTGAGTATCACACCTTCTTAACCCCCAATTTAAAGATTGAAGTAATAGAGTGATCCTGGGGTTAGTAGAATCTTTAGAAAATGCCATGAAGATGAGTAGTACAATTCAATTCAATCATTCTTCTTTCAAAACTTTGGTTGTTTCGATGATATTAATCTCTCTACGCTCCACATGTCCAAACCACCTTAAATGATTTCCCTACATCTTATCAATTGATGCTACCCGAACTTTTTCTCGTAGAGACCCATTACTAATCTTTTCATTCCTAGTATTTACACACATCCACCTATGCATTATCATCTCCCATTACCACGTTACATCTTTGCAGTCTCTTTAGGGCCCAACACTCTGTCATATAACATACGCGGTCTTCTAGATAACCTAAAGAGCTTTCCTTTAATCACATAGAGCCCTCGAAGACCACGACCACTTCACTCAACTATTACATGAAAATCGAATACTATCTATAAATGATAAATCCTCTGCAAAGTGTCAATCTCTAACCTCCTTACATTCAAATTGTGTATATATATGCCCAGAAACTACAAATCAAATCTCAGGATGAAAAATAGAGCGCAATCAATTATTTCAGCCCTAAATTAAGAACCCTAGTTCCACAATCAATAATTTTCGGGCCATTTCTCGCCAACCAAACAAAGGATTTAGCAATCAAAACACGTATCCGTAAATAAACCGAAAACCCTACTCCCAGAATCATCAAAGAATCAGAAACCTGACGATAAAAATTATTTCTTTAACACCACAAACATGATCAAAACCGCTTGCTTCCGAAATCGAAAACCAATCGGCAAAAAATAACAGAAAAATAAACAAATTATCAAGAAACAAATTAGAGAAGCTCACCATTACTGTGAATGTGTTGATGGTTCAGAGCTCGAAGAGAAATTGAGAAACGAACGTGCGCGGGTCTGGTTTCATTAACCACCCAACCACCGCCTTATAGTGTTTTTGCGGCTTTTCTTTTTCCGCAAGGACATGTAAAATATACGGAGTATATTTTATTTTAATAGTATTTATTTGATTTTAATTATATCTATATAGGATAAAATGTATATCAGTCGACTGATATGAAGTTATATCAGTTGCAACTTAACAAAGCTAATGAGGTGATGACACCTCATTTAAAATCACTTATACCCACCCAAGTGAATTTTGAGGAGCGCAGCGACCCGTCCGGATCTATGATTTTAAATGAGGTGTCGCCACCTTATTAGTGCAACTGTTATAACTTTTTATCAGTCAACTGATATACATTAAACACATCTATATATATAGATTATGTATAATTGTACCCTACCTCATAGGGGATGACACAATGGTCAAGAACACACTTTATGTAGGAGGTCGTGGGTTTGATTCTCATCGCGTCAAATGAGATGAAGTTTGAGTTGAATTTGGTGGCCCACTGCGCACTTGGGCGGATGGATGTTTAAAATTGTGGATTTGCCCGTATATTTTACGTGTTGAATTTGTGGGACTCGTTTGGTGGGCTAGTTGGCAAGTTTGACACGTACGTTTACCTATTCTTGACCATGATAAAAAATAAAAAAAAATCTAATGGCATTTTGGATAAATCATAATTCATAAATGCATATGAATATAATGACATGTGATTTTATCAAATTTTAACGAGTCGTCGCAATTGTGCTACTTCTTTTAAGTTAAACTATTTCAAAAAGAACTAACAAACAGAATTTTCGGCAGATGAAACCTAATTCGAAAGTATTTTGAGTTTGATCGTGTTTTGAATTTTGGTTTAAATTTCACTTTTTAGACACGTACTAGATTGTGTACCATGTAAACCCGACCCAAAAACTGTTCGGATCACGCAAAGGTCAAGTCGGGTGTCCACTACCTACAGGTCTGGGTCTAAATTGCCATCTTTAAATTGCAAATATTTCAAATTTGAAATACACTTGTAAATAAATACATTGCAACTGAAAACATCTCCATAAATGAATAAACTTTACATAACTCTGCACAATCAAGAAATGCAAAAGGACAGTACACCCATTTTTCCTGAAATATTAATCAAATGAACCATCAATAATACCATATTTTTCCATCACAATGTTGAGTACCCAACAAACAACAAGCCAGCACAAACTCAGAAAATTAAATATAAACACATAAATTTACTCCAATGAACCACTAAACCCGCGTTCTAATTTTCGATTACCAAATCTTAATCACATCGAGAAATCGAAAACGAAAAAAAATGAAAGCTTTTCACAATAGCAATGTGCTAAATAGACCATTATTTATATCTTACTCTCTTTGATGTGGTAATGAATCAATCTCAATATGCTTTATACCTCATTACTTAGCTGCTCACACCATTTGCAACAGCAATGCTCATATCCACCTTAGGCGGGCCCGAGTGTCGCCTTGGCGGGACCCTGGCCGGCGACTGGGGGAACGAAAGTCGTTTCTTGGCGGGCCCCACGGATCCCGTCTCTGTTGTCCCATTGTTTTCCACGTCCACGGGGCTTGATAGCCT
>JAYMTK010004311.1:0-11249 GCA_036897405.1 Pelargonium myrrhifolium | reverse complement strand
CATTAAGGTCCAAGGACCTCTTTAGAGGGCCCCTACCTCTTTGAGGTTTCTCTACATCAAAGGTCCCCATATTTTTTGAAGTCTCATTTATGGTCCCAATGCAATGGGAACTTTTAATGTGGATGCTCTAAAGTCAATTCTATTGTAGTGAAATCAGTTGGTTGCGTAGGGCTGCGTGAGTGAGAAAAGTTCTCGGGTTCAATACCCGCTCATCACACCAATGAAGGAGGTGAAAGGTCAAGCCTCGAATAAAAATGAGTCTGAATATCATTAAACGGCTTAAAATTGCAAACTACGAGTTTGGAGGCCCACTTTAGAATTTGTCTCTTATAGGTTTGTTTTTGAGTCCAAAAACTCCGAATCCTATGAAAACAGGGGAAAGCACACATAAAAACACTGTTTTTATCGATACATCGGAGAACAGAAAAAAAAATCCGATATTCTTAGTCTGAGAGTACAGAGACGAATATAGATTACTAGGTCTGGTTTCGGCGACATGGAAGAGGACAAGAGCGGCGCGTCGCTCCCGTCGGGTCCCGACGCGACGAAGCGGCGCGTGAGCTACTTCTACGAGCCCTCCATCGGCGATTACTACTACGGTCAGGGCCATCCCATGAAGCCCCACCGCATCCGTATGGCCCACAACCTCATCGTCCACTACTCCCTCCACCGCCGCCTCGAAATCAGCCGCCCCTTCCCGGCCTCCACCGCCGACATCCGCCGCTTCCACTCCCCCGATTACGTCGACTTCCTCTCCTCCGTCTCGCCGGAGTCCCTCTCCGACTACACCTACACCCGCCACCAGAAGCGTTTCAACGTCGGCGAGGACTGCCCCGTCTTCGACGGCCTCTTTGGCTTCTGCCAGGCCTCCGCCGGCGGCTCTATCGGCGCCGCCGTCAAGCTCAACCGTGGAGATTCCGACATTGCCCTGAATTGGGCCGGTGGCTTGCACCATGCCAAGAAGGCTGAGGCTTCTGGCTTCTGCTATGTCAATGACATTGTGCTGGGTATTCTTGAGCTGCTCAAGGTTCACAGGGTAATATTTTTATGCTATTAATTTAATTGTTTGAAATTTTATGCTAGAAATTTTACATTGGTTCTATTTGATGATTAGAGAATTATGATATTGGTTATGCCTGAGATGTTATAAATGTGGATTTTTATTCCTAATTGTTTTGTAAGATAAAGGAGTGAACTGTTCAAGGGATTTGTAGCTAGGTATCAATTCATGATTGCTAATACTTAAATTTTAAGGTTTTACTTTACTTTTGCTCCGTCCAGATACTCTCTTTGGCTTCTGAGAAGGCATATGACAAATTATGAAAACTTAAAAGTCATTGATTGTTGCAGATTAAGTGGAGGTTCTGATTTTTAACATTGGAAATTACTTCCTATTAAATCCTTTGTTAACTATGGTGATTTTTCCGCTTCATCATTTATAAGAATGATGTGAAAAATATTACCATGTCAGACGAATGAATGTTTTTTGTTGTTGGTAGGATTGGAAATAGTTTAACTAAATAGCATATGGAGCCAATATGAGTTGTAATTCTTACCTTATATTGGTATTGTATAAATATACTTTTGTACCATATCATCGTTACCATACTATTTTGCTTAGCAGTCGGAATCTGATTCACTTGATATTTCTGTGCAGCGTGTATTATATATAGATATTGATGTTCACCATGGTGATGGTGTCGAGGAGGCTTTTTTTACCACCGACAGAGTCATGACTGTTTCTTTTCACAAATTTGGAGATTTTTTCCCAGGGACTGGGCATATCAGAGATGTTGGTGCAGGGTCTGGAAAGAACTATGCGCTGAATGTCCCGTTGAATGATGGGATGGACGATGAGAGTTTCCGTGGCTTGTTTCGTCCAATCATTCAGAAAGTCATGCAAGTTTATCAGCCAGATGCTGTTGTTCTTCAGTGTGGGGCAGATTCACTTTCTGGTGACAGGCTGGGGTGCTTTAATTTGTCTGTTAAGGGCCATGCTGATTGCCTCCGCTTCCTTAGGTCCTATAATGTTCCACTGATGGTATTGGGTGGTGGAGGTTATACTATTCGAAATGTTGCTCGGTGCTGGTGCTATGAGGTTTCTCTCTCTCTCTCTCTCTCTCTCTCTCTCTCTCACACACACACACACACACACACACACACACAAACAGAACTCAGTAACTCACAAACCCATTAAAATTTCAATCTTTTAATGGGTAAAGGATTGAAGTAAAGGGTGTCCCATTGTGTCAGGCTCCCACCATGTCAGCATTGGTGTCGAGTCCCAAATCAAGTTGCCTGTTCTTAGAACTATAGAATGTGACCCCAGTCCGTTATTCCAAGTCTATCCCTCATTTCTTAATTGTTAAAACTTAAAACTGACATGAGAAAGATAGTAGTCACTAAATGACATTTGCCGAGCCTGTAGAGATATTGGGCCTATTAAATCAGCTTGAATAGAAATGCAGAGATCAGGCCAAGAGGAAGCAATTCCTAGAATTACTTTGCATTATAGCAGCAGCAAAACCATATTAGAGAAATGAAACATCATGCATCACTTTGTATCCAAATGCTTTCATTACAATCCTTTTATTAACCCCATCATCTTAATAATGAAATGTTTTCTGTGCATGATTTACATTTGTTACTTTGTCACAGACGGCTGTTGCAGTTGGGGTGGAACCTGATAACAAATTGCCATATAATGAATATTACGAGTACTTTGGCCCAGATTATACTCTTCACATTGACCCGTGCAACATGGAGAACCTTAACTCACCAAAAGATTTGGAGAGAATAAGGTGATTTCCTCTGTGCATTACATGTTTATCATTTTAAATTCTGTTGGTGCTTGTAATTGTATTATAATTTATAAGATAGTATCTTAATATGTACATTAATTGTTTTGATCATATGATAGTATAAAGAATTAAAAAAACAACTGTCATTTTACTTATTATTTTCAAATCTGAATTATTCTTGGTTACTAAAAATGCGTTCTTTTGTTCATAACCAAATTCATCTAGCCTCAGTATATAGAGGCATTGTTCTTGAATGGCAAACTCTTTAAATCATTATTAATGGGAAACAAATCAATGTAAAATTATAAACTAGTCTGCCTCTTATGATGGTTAATTGGTTATATTGTATTGTGATATCAATATGTCCATTTATCTGTACTGTAGAGTCATTTCCTTATTCTTGTGTTGAGATGGAACTATGACAACTTTCACTTAGTTCTTAGATGATGCTTATTAAGGGAAAGATCAGACTGCAGAAGATAGCTATGGTTATGATTAGTGTACATTTAATATGACTATAACCTCCATTCAGCCACAAATAAGCCAAAATGAAACACTTCATTTGATCCATTGATGTCAAATATACAACTTTAACTAATGACTGCAATATGCCAAGGATCAAGGGGCAAGAATCTTCATTCAAATATAAGTTTTTTGATTTTTCCTTTTTAAGTATACAATGACTGTCCATCAATATGATTCTAGGACTAAACTCAAACCCTCTACATCAGTTCTAAGATGTCCATTTCTTAACTTTTACTGAGAACTTGAATCATGATTGCTTGACGGTGTAAATTTTTTTAGCTGATAATGAAGTTTGGTGGTTTGTGGATAATATACAAGTAGTTTGATTGACAATTGCTCCATTTATTTTATACTTGGTAATCATATTTGACCAGTTCATATATATATATATATATATATATATATATATATATACTGGTTTGTGGTACTATGAATGTTTATTATGTCATGTCTTAGGCATCCTTCAATCTGTCATGCAAGCCAATTGTTTAAATATGATTAGCTATACCATGACTGTAAGACTAGAACTTTCTGTTGGGTTATTATTATTTGGAGAATATTTGTATAATCTATTATAGATTGATGAATTGTTCTCTTGTAAGGAAAAAAAATGCTAACATCACCCTTGTTACAATACAATACTGAGTTCATAGCTTGATGTATAGTTTAAATTTCTACTTTATTCTTGGGGCACTTAATTTTCTTTTAGAGAAAAAATTCTAACTAACACTTTATTTATAAACAATTTAAGGAACATATTACTAGAGCAACTCTCTAGACTACCACATGCTCCCAGTGTACCTTTTCAGACAATGCCACCTACAACTGAAGTTCCAGAGGAGGTTGGTTGCTAATGACACATTTCTCAGTCATTTTCCTTGATTCAACCCAATTACCATTTCTTTTCCTGTTATGTTCTTACTGGAGGACGTGTTTCTGTAGGCTGAAGAGGATATGGATGAAAGACCCAAACCTCGCATTTGGAATGGTGAGGATAATGAATCTGACAATGACAAGGAAGATAAGCCTTGGCATAAATCATCAAACACTCGCAGCCTGCATTCATCAGATACGGTGATGAGGTAGAACATACTGTATGCCTTATGTGCTCAAAAGTATGTGTAGTTAAATATCATTTTGTTTGTCCAAGTAAAATGTACAACTGTTGGGTTTCGTGTACATGTTCTTCTTCGGTGAAATATATTCGTTTTTGCCCTTTAATTTTCTTCTCTTTGTTGTCATGTGTGCCATTTAGTTTGTTTGGTGTGCCCACTTTCGCCACGTGTTCTTACTTGTGGTGTTGCGCCTGCATAGTGTGTAATATTTATTGTGTACCCTTTCAGATTCGTCTGTGATATCTGTATATAAATGTGGGGTTTTGACAATGTTCACATTATCTCTGTGTTTCTTTGTCTTCTCTTTTTTGACCGAGTTTGCCTTGTATCGTTAATTCTGCCTTAATGGTCATTAGGAATGCTAAATTTACCGGTAGAGGTTCTGCCCAGGGTGCAACAAATGTGCCTGTGGTAGGTGTACCTACTGTTCCCCCTGCTCCTGTCTCTTCTTCTCGGGGCAAGTCTCAGGTTTGAGAGGGTGATATTTTGTTGCACAAAAGGGTTCGAAGAGTGGATTAGTCTGCCTCGTCCCCGCACTCTCCAGCCGCTGAGGTCCCACCCCTTGCCTTAATCAATAGTGTGTGTTTTGCTCGGGGTTTCGTGTAACATTCGTTGCTTATGCTTTATATGCGTAGAATTCATTGTTTGCGCATTGTCGGGTGAATGGTTTAAGGACAAGCAACGCTGGACGTGTGCTGTACCCGGCGTTTCGCGTAGCATTCCTTACTTAGTTATAAGTCTTAAATCTCTTGTATAGTTGCATACATGTTAGAAATGTGAATTGTTGTTAAAAGTGCATGCGGGAAGGAAGGTTAACATGCCTGGTGTGATCTTAAGTTTAATACTCCATTACTCTTTCAGAATACAGTTGTTGATAGCATAAAATAATTATAAAAATTAATTGATTTGTGGCTTATAACTCTTTGTTACCTCTCATCTAAGCTATATTTTTGTGTGACTAATACAGGGATTTTGCAGATGGCGAAAAGAAAACAACAGATGAACACCCACCAAACTGATGGTGTCTGAAACTAATGTTGAAAGAGTCAAAAACTACATAGTATCTCTGTATCTTTTAGACAGGAGATATATACTCAATACTCAGTCATGTCTAGTCTAGGTATTTTTATTTTCCTGTTACGAATCAACTCTTACAATTTTTCAACAAAATCATTCCTAATGTGTTATAATTGACAAATGTAGGACTTGTTATGGACATGGATGGCAATAGAATAGTAGTATTTTTTATTTTTTGGTAATTGAATGTAAACTTATCAACCCATGTCCCATTATTGGTTGTACTTGCTTATTGCCCCTGTTTGGATTTTTGGTGCATGTATGATTTATTTCCAAAAGTTCTTGACATGTAGATCACTAAGTTTGAATCTTAGTTCTTGTTTGGGAACTAAGGTTTCCAAAAGTTGATAGAGTAGAATGAGGTAAACTGAACTTTTGAATGATTTTTTAGTTAAAATAGTTGTAAAATGAGTTTGAAAATGTATTTTAGATTGTAGATTGTTTAGTAAAATATTAGTAGAAGGTATTTTGAAAGTGTAAAATTATCAAAATGGACATGAAAATTAATATATATTTTTAGCTATATTACACAGATCATACTGAAGCTTAGTATATAATTTCATATCAGCTCAAATTCACAATTGACCTACCTCTATCATGGTCGACCTTCTACACTACTCACAAACACCCTCAAAGGTCGACCTACTATTCTTTGCTAACCAAATCATCGTACAATCGACCATCACAGATCAACAACAGATGAGATGATATGTGAAAAATTAGAACAACCTAAGGGACAAATGTGGGATATTTTTGTCTCTCTTCCTTTCCCAAAAACAGAAGTAAATGACTCATTCGAAGAAAGAAGAACAAACATGGCTAGAAAGGAGCTTCCGGCCCAAAGTTCTGTTTAGGCCAAAAATTTGACAAATAATTTTTTTGTCGTTAACGGAGTTTTATTCTACATGGCATGGCCAAAATGAGGAGAAAAAAAAAAAGAAGTCTTTTTGATGTTCTCGAATAAGTCCTAAATTCGATTGACACTTTTAATTTGAACCGCTTTTTTTGTGGTTCTCATTTAGACAAACTCGTACATTTTAAGAGGCAGGGGCCTAGTGGAGAAGAAGTTGATGATGGGCTAGAAATGCTTGGAACTGGGCTTGTTTCGTTTCGTTTCGTTAACACCCAAAACTGCGCAACAAGCTCGTTTGGTTTGGTTTGGTTTGGTTTCTACTCTATCTGTTTCTGTTCTGTTCCCAGTCTCAGGTCGAGTGTAGAGACTGAAATGTTATCAGCTGTAGCGCCAAGCAAAATTCGACCGTTCGTTTTCCGCCCATTTCAAAATAACCGCCATTCTCCTCCGCCGGACCTCCACTTCTCTTCCAGAGCACCTCCTTGGTCGCGCCGGTTAATTGCCAAATCTCAAGCGACCCAGGAAAACGGCATACCCATCGAAGACGTCAAAATCCTCGCCAAGTTCAGGTCCACCTACAATTACATCAGGGTTCTCGAAGTTTCCAGGAAGGCCGACCATCCCTTCCGAGGCTCCAGGCTGCTCCTCCTCGACCGCCCCGGAAACATCCACAGCATAACTTTCCTCTTTGATCTTCTCACCAACACCTACTTCGATGTGTTCGCCACGTTGCCGCCCATTTTACCTCCCGGTCCGGTGGCCATTCTCGGTTTCGGCGCCGGTTCCGCCGCTCGCTTGATTCTCGAATTGTACCCGGAGGTGGTGGTTCACGGGTGGGAGCTCGACCCCTCTGTGGTGTCAGTGGGGAGGCAGTTTTTTGAGGTTGACAAGCTTGAGAGGCTACACCCAGATAGGCTTTTCATTTACATTGGTAATGCCCTGGAAGCTAGTGTTGAAGATGGGTTTTCTGGGATTTTTGTTGATTTGTTCAGTAAGGGTAGTTTGATTCCTGAGCTTCAGGACCCCAATACTTGGGTGAAGCTGAGGAAGTCCTTGAGGATTGGTGGGAGGATTATGGTTAATGTGGCTGGTAGTTGTGTTGAAGCCGAGGACTCGTTGAGAGATGGGAATGTGGTTATGAAAGAATCTCTGGAGGCAATGCATAGTGTTTTTAGGGACAAGCTGTTTGTTTTGAATCTTGGGAACAGAAATGAGGATAGCTCCATTGCTCTTACCGGTGAATTGCCCAATCTTGAAGCGTGGAAAAACGCTCTTCCCGAGTCTTTGAAGTCTTATGCTGATATGTGGAGGCCATTCAATGGTTAGTATGTTATCATTCTGTCTTTGTCCTTGTTATTGGTTTGTTATGATTTTGTCGCCTAAGTAAGCTTCTGAATGAAAATGAAGTAGCCGATAATACCATATGGTTCCTAGCTTATTGTTATTGTGTTTGTGTTCATAACTGTATTAATCAATGTATGAAAGGGACTGGTTGGGTTTTGTGTATAACATTGACAATTGTTCCTTTTCTTGAAAGATGGTCTTTACCGTTGAAGAAAGGATTGATTTTTGGAGGAAATCTTACAGCTAAACTATGGAGTAAATTAACAATTTTATGTTGAAATATGGTCTCTGCTGTTTTTCTGTTCAATTTATCTTTTGCGTAATGGTATCAGAAGAAGACAGGATAGGTTTTGGGAGGAAGTCATACTGCTAAACTATGGAGTAATTTAGCAATCTTGTGTTGAAATTAATGTCTATAATGAGATGCATACCTCAACATAAATCGCATATTGCCTGTTCCTTGAGTTTGGAGGCTTATTTGAATTGAGATTGTTGTTTTTCTCGACTTTGAGAGGCTTTAGTTATTGAGGTAATGTTGTCTAAAAGGCTTATATCATTCATATTGGGATACAGTTTCTTTTGTCTTGGTCAGTATAAAAAAACAGAGTGGATTCAGAGCAAAGACAGTGGATTAGTACCTTAAGTTTAGTTTCATTCAATAATCAAATGCTTTTCAAGCATTTAATAAACACGCTTGGACTGGTATCCAGTCAAGGTATAGAAACTGGAAGTCACTTGGTACATTAGAAAGGGAAAATAATGATATAAATATATGTAAACACTGGTTAGATAACCATCTGTGAAGTCCTTGGCATTTGTCAATTTCTTTTCCTGGAATTTGTAGAATTTATTAGGTACAGAGGGCTATCTTCAATAACAAGCCTGAGAAGAAAATCTCATATTAATAGTTGTTAGGATATGTGTATAATTAGGAACCTAAATGTAATTAGGTAGTTTCCTATTTCTAATATTTAGTAGTTTCCTATTCCTAATATTTACTTTTCCTTATTTTCTTTTCTTTGTTCATATTTCTTGTATAAATACATTGTTTGCTATTCAATAATATACAACATTTCTACAATTCTAGTTTTATAGTTCTACATGGTATCCTAAATCTCTTTTTCTTTTATTCTTTTCACCGTGTTTTCTTTTCCGACGACTTTCCGGCATACTGTTCATCGTCGCCGGAGTTGTAGTTCCATTTTTCGGCCATCTCATATCTAGGCCATATTTTTCGATAGCTTGTCATCTGATTTTTTTGTCACTATGACAGATATCGAGACTAAAAACAATACGAATTCCAACGGTACTTTTACCTCTTTTGTGGGTCATTCTCCTGTTATTACTAGTGAGAAATTAGTCGGAAGTGCAAACTATATGTCTTGGGCTACTTCGGTTGAGTTATGGTTTATGGATAATGGGGTAGAAGACCATCTCACTAAGAAAAGCAATGATATTTCCGATGCAAATAAGGTTCGATGGAAAAAGACTGATGCCTTATTGTGTAATGTTCTATGGCAATCCATTGACCCTAAGCTATACACTATTTACAAAGCCTATCGCACTTGCAATCTAGTGTGGAACAAGGCTAAGGATCTTTATACAAATGATATTCAACGTTTTTATATTGTTGTCCAATATGGTCAGTCTTAAGCAATCCGGTATGGAGATGTATGACTTTATTGACAAGTTGAAATCTTTAAAAGAAGAGTTTAATGCATTAATGCATGTTACCAAAATTGAAGAGGAACCACTAACTCAACGAGATAAATATTTTATGGTCTTGGGATTAACTGCTATAGGTCCGGAGTTGTCCCCTTTTCCGCGATCAAATCTTGGCTAGCGCTTTTGCTCCTACTCTAGAAGATTTTTCAGCCCAACTGGTCCGAGTATCTTCTCTAGCCACTATACCAGAGCCTTCACACATGGAGATCTCTAGTCTTGCATATCAGTCTGGCCCAAGAAAAGAACAAAGTAGTGGATGTGACACTCAGAACAACTACAACAATTACAGGAGAGGAAACAAAAAGTGTAATTACTGCAATAGACCCGGTCATACCAGAGACAGTTGTTTCAAGTTGCATGGCTATCCATCTTAACCACGTGCAACGCATGTTGCTCAAACTAGTGCAGGTCCCCAAATTGCTAAAAATAAAGATTCTTCCATCATGTTAACTGGGAGTGACTATGAGGAATACCTCCGCTACCAGGCTTTCAAACAGGCTTCATCATCAATTGTTTCTGTTACTAGCACTGGTAATTGCTTTGTTTGCATCACTCAATCATCTTTCCTCAACCCTTAGGTCATTGATTCTAGGAGCTCGATCCGTTTGTGGTGTCAGTGGGGAGGCAGTTTTTTGAGGTTGAAAAGCTTGATAGGCTACACCCAGATAGGCTTTTCATTTACATCGGAAATGCCCTGGAAGCTAGTGTTGAAGATGGGTTTTCTGGGATTTTTGTTGATTTGTTCAGTAAGGGTAGTTTGATTCCTGAGCTTTAGGACCCGAATACTTGGGTGAAGCTGAGGAAGTCCTTGAGGAGAGGTGGGAGGATTATGGGTAATGTGGTTGGTGTTGCATTGAAGCCGAGGACACGCTGAGAGATGGGAACGTGGTTATGAAAGAATCTCTTGCGGCAATGCATCGTGTTTTTAGGGACAAGCTGTTTGTTTTAAATCTTGGGAACAGAAATGAGGATAATTCCATTGCTCTTACCAGTGAATTGCCCGATCTTGAAGCGTGGAAAAACGCTCTTCCCGAGTCTTTGAAGTGTGATGCTGATATGTGGAAGCCATTCAATGATTAGTTTGTTATCATTCTGTCTTTGTCTCCGTTATTGGTTTGTTATGATTTTGTTGCCTAAGTAAGCTTGTGAATGAAAATGAAGTAGCTGTTATAACCATATGGTTCCTAACTTACTGTTATTGTGTTTGTGTCCGTAACTGTATTATTCAGTACATGAAAGGGATTGGTTGGGTTTTGTGTATAAAATTGACTATCGGTCCTTTCCTTAAAAGATGGTCTTTGCTGTTTTTCTATTCAATTTATCTTATGCGTAATGGTGTCAGAAGAAGAAAGGATTGGTTTTGGGAGGAAATTATACAGCTAAACTATGGAGTAATTTATCAATTTTGTGTTGATATTAATGCCAATAATGAGATGCATACCTCAACATAATTCACATATTGCCTGTTCTTTGAGTTTGAAGGCTTATTTGAATTGAGTTTGCTGTTTTTCTTGACTTTGAGGGGCTGTAGTAATTGAGGTGATGTTGTCTAAAAGGTGTATATCATTCATATTGAGATACAATTCTTTTGTCTTAAACTCGGTATTGAAAAACAGAGTGGATTCATACCAAACACAGTGGATTGGTACCATATATAAGTTTAGTTTCATTGTGATGCGGCTTAAATTTCTGGCTGCCACGTCAAGGTCTGTACGCTGTCGTATTGGCTTTTTGGTCTTCTGGTCTTCTTCTCCTTAGTCAAGGTCAAAGTCAAGGAAGCGGGCAGTGGGCTCGGATCTCCTTCCTTGG
>JAYMTK010004310.1:0-11249 GCA_036897405.1 Pelargonium myrrhifolium | reverse complement strand
GCCGTTATAAATATGCATACACTACATAATTATTTAATGCAAATGATTCGTGTGATTTGCTAAATAATAAGTTATCATTCAAGTTTAGTGTACATGTGATATTATTCCATAATATAAACTCACTCTGTCCTAAAATTATTTGGTGCACAATTGTATAAAAATCATGAATGGTTAAGTAACATACAAACCCGGCAATGCCGGGTTTAGAAAACTAGTATAATAAATGGATATATAGGATCTCCACATGCACATTTTACAATCTATTGTACATGTATGTGACCTAACTAACAATCCAGCCATAAATCTCAACTCATACATGTAAGTGGGCAGTGGAACAAGATAAGGAGCTTCGACTTTGGATTGATACTATCTTATTGATCAGTTTGAATTGAATTGATATAGTTATTGTGATAAGATGAAAAGTTTCATTGTAACTCAATTACTATATCTAGTTGTATTCATAGACGGTTAGTGGTAGTTATTAGAGGTGTGAAATATTTGGTTTAGCTTTTCTAGTTACTTGTCAAGTTTCTCGTCCTTTTGTAATTCTTTCTCAGTGCTCTTCCTATAAACTGAGTAGTCACTTCTCTCTCTAGGTTGCTTATTCGACAATTATTTTCTCTTCTTTGTCATCTAATAGTAGGATTATTCAATAAAAGTACCTAAACGTTCTCGTGTACTTACCCGCACAACCCTATGCTTGTATCAAGCAGCCCATGAGCCACCTTCTCTCTTACCCAATGATATGCGGACACTTAGCATATATGCACAATATATGTGTATAAGATGCATGTGCATATAAGCCTCATAAAACAAATATTCAAATATGAAGCTATGAGTTTAAAATTTCAAACCTAGTACTTGATTATCATCCTTAAAAGGCAAAAGATAGAACTGAAGAAGAAGAAAAAAAAAGAGGACCAATCCGTTACAGGGTTGAAGGTTGGCTCTCAGTCAATACTTGTGTTCTAACAATTCCCACAAGATTAAAGCGAGAAGAAAGATGCGGAGTGAAATAAGTGAAACCCTAAATCTAATCTCTCCATTTATTTGTGATCAAAATGAACTTTGAATCAAAAAACTCCTGAAGAGTAAGAATAGTTGGCAGTAAATAAAATTGTGAATTAAAAAAGTAGTGAATTTGTAGTATATTTGTATACGTTCGCTAGTCTTAGTCTAGCCATCAAACTTGCTCATAATAATATTTATGAACCAATTAAATATAGTTTGTTACAATAAATAAAAAAGTGGGAGCAAGGAGGATAGAGATGGAGAGAAAGAGATTTTCGTGGATTTGATTTGAATTCATCAAAATTGAAAATAAGAGGGAGTCAATGTCTGAAAACCAAACCCCACAACATTAAATAATAAATAAATATTACTACGTCTATATATGTGATCTGTTCCTTCACGTCTGCATCAACTAATTAAGCATGATTAATTGAGATTATAAACCAACCATTTTCATTTCTTAATCTTATACTCTACAATTAATTAGTTCCTTAATTATTCAAATATAATGGAATCCCACGACTTTCTAGCTAGCTAATATTAATATTCTGGATCTGATCATCTCTATGTGGATATGCATGAAAATGGAACGAGCAGATGAATATATTTTATTAATTAAACTGAATACTATTTTCTAATATTAATGTGCGGTTACTATATGTTCATTAATTACTTGCAAAAAAAAACCATGCAGATATATACATTTTTAATGGTATGATCAGTCTATGAGAGATACATATATAATTTTCGTGCTGCGGTATTTATTAATTTATTGCACGTCTTCAGCTCAAAGTTCTGGGTCGTTTTGACTTATTTGCTATGCATTCATAATTTTGATTTGTTGTCTTCCTAAGATTGAAAACTCATATTGGTCACCACTTAATCACTGTCTTCGAACTTACACCAAACACAAGGCGAGACATTTCCAAGTCATTTATTTGATATCTTGCTTCATTTGATTGAATTTTATTAGTATATATATACTCAGCCCCTCTCAAATTAAAATGAAGCTTGCTTGTCTTGTGCTTAAATCTCTATGAACAACACTGTATTAAAATTTTATACCAATAATTATTATTTTAATATAACTAAAACTCACCTGCACATAATTAAGCTCATAATTAGACAAGGATAAATATGAGCATTGACGAACACAATATCATATTTATTCATCCAATCCTTTCTAAAATACTTTAAACAGTCTTAGTAATTATGTTCAATTTCTTACTCAAATTGATACGTCCAGTCTCACCTAATTAAATGTTTTAATCAACATCAGATGCCCATCAATTTAGACCCGTCCAAAAAGTGTGTCCATCCTGACCTACAAGTCTGGTTCCGCCACTGAATATGATGAATTATACATGAAATGTCCGTTGTGATTACAAAAGCACTTTTATGTACAGTTTCATAGTGATGGGCACAAGTGAGAAACCGTGGATTGATTTCAACATTTTGAAAAATATGTACAAGTGTGAAAGGCTTATGGCTTCAACTGCAAGAAGATGTACATTTGTGCAACTTGGAGATTAAGCATATGCGTATACAACACAAATCTTCAATTTATATAAATTAAAATAAGAGCTTAATTGTCAATAATGCAGAAAGGAACAAATAATTTGTGCAAGTAGCTATAGGCTCCTCTTGTGAATTTGTTCAAACTTCACGTCTCTTAACTTTGAATAAATTTTGACTACCTTATTTTATTTGATTATTTAATTTTCTTTCTTTTGAAAAACATGCAAGATGGATTGGATCGCAATTTTGGTGAACCCTAAAGTTCTTAAAGTTGAAACAAAGATTATGACTTATGATTACCTATGAATTATTTGCTTAATTAAATACTAATTAAGTAAACCACACCTTTACTAATCCAATCCACCAAGGGTTGAAAATTTTCATTTCATTCCTTTGCTAATTAGTAATTTCAAATTGTACGTTTATATAGTGATTAATTGACATTAATAAATAAATAAATAAGTAAAACTACTAAACCAATTAATGTCTACTTTTGACTTGTTAATTTGATTATTTAAACAACAAAATAACCTTCTCCATATATTCCTTTCATATCATTTTAACTATATATCCAATGTGTTAGAAATGCATGTGTATCGTTTAGTTTTATTTGCTCTCTTAATTTCTTCCATTTTGACTAGAGAATAATTATGCTGAAATATTCATATCAGTAATATATAAGCATTAACTATATATTGACTCTCTTTTTTGTCTCTTATGATCACTTTTGAGATTTGTAAGTACTGGTTACATCTCAACCTTAACCAAATGGCATGACTATTGAATCTCAATGCTCGCTAATTTAATGATGAAGTTTTGTAAATTAATTTTAGTATTTCTAGAGCAACCATATAGTATGCTAAAAATATTACTCCAAGTTACATGAAAATCAGTTATTTACACCTTAGAATATAATTATCTATTTTATTATTTATTGTTTGAAAAAAAGAATTAAGAAAAAGTTAGATAATATTTTATATTTCTTATATCTCCATATACATATGTTCTCTTCTCCGACCTTAAGAGCACTAACAACTAAAAACGATTGAACCACCACTATCGGGCCTGCCATGATTCGGCAGTAAATTCGAAGGTTGATCAAAAAACTCCGACTTAACCACCACATTTCAAGCCACTTTATCCTCGTTGCAACCGCCTCTTGTTGTCATGTGCATACACCAATAACAAAATTTACCGTAAATCGTCGCCACCGTACTATAAAATCCTAACAACCCTTAACTTGCTATTAAAGAAAGATCTCGTTATCTCAAATATTTGCATACACAAGAGGTTGTCATCTCTCTGAAAATTGAAAGCAAGTGTAGTCTTACAAATTTTAGTCGACTCTCAAAACGACATAAAATCTATAATTTAACTTGTTGGATCATTTACAATAAAATAAATAATAATTTTATTTAGTACTCATTTCATCATATATTAATATTATATATATTCTCCAAAAAAACATTTTATATATATATATATAATATTTTTATGATTTAAAGTTTTTGACAAAGGACAAGTCATAATTAAATGTATTCGAATGTAAATATGAACTATAATTAAGAATGATCTACATTAATTTATAAACTCGAATAAAATATAAAGTATAGTAAGAAAAATTCAATATTTCACTAGTAGCAAGCTCATAATAGGGGTATGATCAGTATGATTTCTAAACTTACAAATTGTTTTGTGTCTTCATCAACTTTTTGTTTGCAATTTCTCTACTTTGTCAAAAATGTTGCTAGAAAGTAGAAACTCCAAACATCCTAATTTAGTTAGTTGAACCCAAAAATGAAATCATCCAGAATTAGAAACAAACAATATGAACATAACCAAAAAAAATCTAAATTCATTTGTCAGAAATATCCAACTATACATCTTCTTCTTCTTTTTTTGAAAAAAATTAATTGAATTTTACACGTGCCACACCAGCATGAAACAATTTCTCAAATGACCATAAGCTGCGAGTAACCCATCTGCGGGTGAGGAGATAACGGTGACAGTAGAGGCACACTGAACATCTCGTTCACATCGCACTCCCAAAAACCTTTCCACGTTGACGGCGTTAACGGAGCACCGTCCATAATGTTACTATTCGTCGTCGTTTCATTACATTGCTGCTGCGTCTGCAACTTCTCCTTTTTCGCCGGCGCCGGTACCGCCTCGTCCTCCCTCAGCCTCTTCCGGCTCTCGGCGGCGACGGGCTCGGGCTTCCCGGCTTCGAGGGGGAAGTTTAGGATCGCCTTTGACCCGCGCAGCTTGAAGGCGGCTCGATCGTAGGCCTTGGCGGCTTCGAGGGCGGTGTCAAAAGTCCCGAGCCACACTCGGGTCCCGCGGCGGTTCGGGTCGCGGATCTCCGCCGCGAATTTCCCCCAGGGGCGTTGTCGGACACCTCTGTAGTGCCTCTTCTGCTCCTCAAGGTTGGATTTCTTTTGCACGGGCACCGATGTGTTCGATTCGGGTTTAGGGTTCGCGAATTGCAGCCACTGGGTCTTGTTCGGGAGTGCGATCTTCAAAGCTGGTTTCCGATTCGACTGCGGGCTAGGGCTCGATTCGACTGGTTCTTGAGCTGCGAGGTTTAGGATTTGAGGTTTTGATTCGAATTCAAAACCTGAAAACTGAGATTTGGGTTTGAAATCGAAGCAATTGCTAGATTCAGAACTAGTGTTCTCCGGCTTAGGGGTGGAGAGGTCGATGATTTGAGGTTTGGTCTCGAATTCAAAGAAGAAATCATCAAATTGGTTCTGCTGGGGAGCAGCTGGGCCGGGGAAGAAGAATTCGGACACTGAGGAGGCAGAGCTGGAATCTTGAGTCGAGCTTGAAGCCTCTCTCATCCACTGATTCGATGATCCAAGAACTGGGACAGGTGAGAATTCACCAAGAAGATGGAACTTGATGAACTCTAGAGCTGAAACTTCATTTTCGTAAGCCATTTTTACTTCTGACAGTTAGAGAATCAAACACAATTCTTTAAATTGAATCTTTTGAGAAAGGAACAAGGAAGCTTATGAAATCTGTTTGAAGATACAAGACAGTTTATTTTGAATTGAGAGTGGAAGGATAGAGTGGAGGATTGGTATATATAGGAAGGAGGATTTGGAAGGCTCCAATGCGACTTTCATTTCAAGGTTCTTGGATGCGAGGACGAAGTATCCCATTCCCATTATCCTTGTATTAAATTCTTCATTTTTTATGGGATGCAATCACTTGCAGGTGAGGACCAGGTGAAGAGCATTAATGTTTGATCCTCTTTGATCGTTGGATTTGCATACGAAGGGATCATCGAATGGCTGTGAGTCACTTGTTTACTATCTCCCAATTGTTGTTTGTCTGCTTTTGGTGTTTTCTGTTTTTGGATTTGATTATATTTTAAGTCTGCTTCCAGGTTGGTTCTCTAAAGTGCACGTTCTGTTTATACAGTTTTTTTACTATAAAACAACATGAAACTTAATAAATTAATCCTATTGTTGTCCGGGGAAGATGTATTTAAGTTTAAGGCAAGATTATGGGGTTTAAGTCTTAAAAATAACGCCAAGGCTAAGGCCAATTAACTGGATTTGGTCAGACCTATGTTTTGTTAATTAATGAACGAGGCATCTCCGCCTTGTGATTAATTGAAGTGATGGACTTCTTCAAGAAAACCGGAACAAACATGTGATTAAGTGTGAATTGAAGTTCTTGCAAAATGAAATCTTGGGTTTAGGTCTACATTTCAATCTCCATCCAATTAATCATCTATGGAATTTAATGAAGTCACCAAATTCAGGGTTTTTTTCTTCTAGAACATGAAAGTCCAATGCACATTTGTTTGGGATAAGTCCTAGATAGCTTGTTGGTTTAACACTTTAACCAGTTGGGTTCTTTGACATTACAAATTTACAACTCACACCAAGACACTTTAGCTCTCATCCCGTTTAAAACTGATCCTCCGGTCAAATATCGATCAAATCAACTGTAGGATTGGTATAAAGAACCAAATTTGGGCTAATTTTTCTTTTAGCCAGTTGAATTACCTTGCCCCACTTATACCTGAGTTGATAATTTTGAATACAGAAATGGCACACCTAATGTGCAGTGACGCAATTAAACTAACAAAAGATAAGAATTTTTTTTTTTTTTATAAATTCAATCTCTAGAAACCAATATTGCTTAGAAGAGAATCTAGTGATTTGGTCCTCAATGATGTGAACATGGTTTGGTCCATTTCTTTGGTAATGCATCTGCTGATAGATTGATTCAACTTGGATTTTTTTTAATTGAACTGTAAGAAGCTTTAATTTTCCCCTCATCCTTTTTCTTAAACCTTTTCACTTTGCAGTCAGAAAATTCATATTTTTTATTCCTTCTTAGATTCATCATAGGCAAAAGTTGGCAGACAAAGCTACCTAACTCGTACAAAAATTATATAGCTGGAAAGAGATCAGATTTAGATTAGTAATTAAAGCTTAGTGATTAGTGAAGACCTAGTAAGACAAGAATGTGTCTTCCCTTCTTTTGATTGGCTGCACCAATCAGTCCCGTCTTTTTTACTAATCTTGATGGTTCAGTAGGATAATTAGGCAAGAGTTAAGGTGGATTACGACACATTTACAGCACATTTGCGTGTGGTTAAGTCTATTTTTACTAACAGCAACAAGAGTAGGAAAGGGACATTTTGCAGAACCAAGAATAATTTATGAAGTAGGGTCAACTTATTGTAATTAGAAGATAAGAATTAGTCGATGGTTGCAGTTGGTTATTTATTGCGAGTCTTCCTTCAGGTTGCAACTACTCTAATTTATTTAATGCAAACCAAGAATGGTTATTTGGGAACCGTCTGCAGAGAGCAAATCTTTTGAACCTTTCTTCCTTTAGGTAGGATGAACCAGTTTAGAAGCTCCAACTAAGTCCAAGGTTTTTCCGTGTTTTAATCACCATGATTTCACACTGGAAAGACCGTCATCTAATTTAATGATCGTTTACCTATAGCAGCATCATTAGTTAAACTAACGGGGAATTGATTTGGTTTTGTGATTTACCTGAATGTGACAATGATGACGTGATGTTATTTTCTCTGTTGTTATGTTAAAAACTTCAAAAACATTTCTTTCATTCGTACCCATATATGTCAGGTTAGTTTCCTTGAAGTTACTAACTAATCCAAGTGTTTTGTCTCATGCTTAAACCAGATGTGTATCCAAGAAAAGTACAAAAGGGTGGTTTCTTTGTACTTGTAGATACCGTGGAGCTCAATAAAAGTTATCGCTGAAATGTAAGTGTTGATGACTTTTCATGCATTGTGAAACAACAGCGGTAATGACTAAATTCTATTTTCTAAGATTGACTTTTAGTTTTGTAATATGGTTGACTTGCTTGGTCTCAGGGGTTTTAATCTGGCAATGAGAAGTATTTTGACATTGATCTATAATTCTATGTTATACTTTAGACATTTCTTAAAATTCAGGAGTTGAAATTTCCCAGAAACGACTAATTAAGCCGTGCTATTCCTGGTACAAATTCAATCATGATACTATTCCTTCATAATTTGACTCAAGTCACCACAAGCAGTGGAAATTAAAGGATTAGGAGCTGAATTGCTTGGTTGTTTTCCCTCCTCTGGTGATGCAGACTAAATCAATATTTGAATGTGAGGTTATGTGTGATTGAGTTAAATTACTTGTATATGAATGTCAGTGCTAGAAACTTAAGCAACTGAGTACTGGGAATATTATGGTGAAGTTGGTAGATAAAGTGACCATTGATGAGCCTATGTAGTACTCCCTCCGTCCCAAAATGAGTGTCCTCTTTCCTTTTTTAGTATGTCAGTTATACTTGAATTGTCAATAGTATCCTTATAACTAGTTAGCTAGTACATTCCTTAACACATGATCATGAGGATACAAGAGTCAGTGTATCACAATAACTAACTTTTTCTTAATTTTTCTCAAAATAGAAATAGGGACACTCAGTTTAGGACGGAGAGAATATAATAAAGATCGGATGCCAATAATAGTAGTATGGAAACATGTTACTGTCTTCATGTTACAAATACATGAATTAAGTTAATGTTGTGGAAACTTTGTGGCTTGTGTAGTTTTTTAAAGTATTAATTAAATGTTTCTTGGTGATTAGTTTTCACTTTGCAAAACTTAGTTGGGGGAAGCAACTACAGCTCATTGCTAGTAACATTTATTACATTATTTAAATCAATGAGATGAGAAATGCTCTGTTGTGCCATTCTAAAAGATAGGATAGGCTTAAAAAATCTCACCACCATTTGGTTTCAGAATTGGCACATCTGATCCTGATTGTGTGGCTGCCATTGTTGATTCAATTTGATCCTTTCATTTCTTGTCTTTACCTTGTTATCCATATGATTATATAAATGAACAAAGAGGATATTGATCATAGCTTTATTCATGAACTAAAGGCAATGCTTAAAGTGGTGATTGTTGTATACAGGTTGTTTTCCATCTCAGGGAAGGTTTTTCTATAGCAGCAACAGACACAGAATGGTTTGTAGTGATATTGACTGGATTGAAATTGAATGGAGCTGGTGGATCATTGAAGCCATATATTTTGGTGTTGCCTTGTTTATTCACTAACCTTGGGGAAGCATAGGATAGGGACCATTGGTGCATTAATTAGCTTCAATCCTAACATCTTAGGTCTGCCAATAAATTGTTGTCAAATCATAAATTGCAGAGACAACCTTTGTTCTTATCCATCATTTCCATTTTTATTGTTTCTTTGGGAGAGCCCTTTGGACTCGAATACGTGGGCACTCAAAATTCGACCAGAGTTTTATCTAATTCGATAAACTTTTAGGTTGGATTATACATATTTTATGCCTAAAAACTGAAATCTGATCCAAACCTAATTAAACCCGTAGTGTTTTTGTATTGGATTCGGTTAAGCTTTATCAATCCAACCGTTGCCTAAAATCCGATTTGCTATCTCTTCCCATAGGCTGGAAAGCAATTTCTCATGGTTACTTTTATTCCAATCATTGGATAAATTTTTGCCATATCTAAGTAAATTAATGGTGTCTAATTGTGAGAACATGACTCTTGAAATTAGGGTTTGGTGTGTTATAGTTGGAATCTTTTTTAATGCACATCACCCTTATTAAAAATCGATAGAAATGTTCCGTACAAAGTACAATACACAGTAATTCTAACTATCCACAAATTTTCGATCAGCTTTAGAATTCTGACACCACAAATTAATAGAACCATGAAAACGAGGGTTCAGTGTGTTTTAGGTGAAATTTTATTGAACTTGGTATATGTATAAGAGAATAATGAATCTAATCCAAAGTATTTTTGGCTTAAACTAAGTCAATTCAATAAGGTGATGACATCTCATTGAATTTGAGCGGAGTGACACACCAGATTTAGACATTTTTAATGATGTATCGCAATCTTATTGGTGGCTTACCCTAAGCCAAACAGTTTTTGGTTTAGAATCCTTAACCTCTTGTTTTAAAATGATATTTAGTTATCCAAACACTCATTTGGATCCGTTAACTCATATATCTGAGAGAAGCCGCGGGACCCACTTTTGTGGTAAAACTCTACCAAATTCAATTTCTTTTCACAGAAGGCTTGAATTTGAAATACGTAACCTCATTTACAGATAACTTCTCATATATTTTTTTCAAGACAACAAATTTGAAATAGTTGTTGTTGAAAAATGGTACTCTATCCGTCTGAGTGTTTTTATTTTTTATTTTGATGATTATTAGAAGTTAGTTATTTTAGTATAACTACGTTTAAATTTTCATAGACATATGTTTTAAGAAAATACATGTATTTACAATACATAGGAAAACACTTTTCCTATTAAGTATGCAAAAATATTTATCTATAATATACCCGTGGGCCGTAGTAAAATGATAATGATTACAAACTAATCTATCGAAAAAAGAAAAGAAAAAACTCAAGAAAAGCTTTCAAACCTAAAGTTTATTTTAGAAGTCTTCACTCCTAGCATTCAACAAACTAGCTTTAGGCTTGCCAAAACCTAAGAGACGTGAGACCACAAAAATAATAATAATAAAAAAATAATAATAATCCAATGAAGTTGATATAAGTTATATTTTACGCAAATGTTTACTTTGGCTTTTTTATACAGTATAAATTATGATCTACTTATCATTAAATAAAATAATAATGATTTGGAAAAAGTACGTAATTGGTCCATGTACTATCCAAAATATACCAAAATAGTCATTGTACTTCATTTTGATACAAAATGGTCTCTCTAGTATCCAAAAGTGGACCGAAATGGTCCATCCGTCAAAAAATTACCGTTAAGTTCCTACGTGGATTTTTTTTTCTTTTTTCATTTTTTTTAATCTTCAAAAAATCCAACTCAGCTACCACCTCAGCGCCACGTACTATCAAAAATGGACCAAAATGGTCCCTGTACTTTATTTGGGACCAAAATGGTCCCTGTGCTATCTAAAAGTGGACCAAAAAGGTCATGCCGTCTAATTCCGTCTAATTTGTCCGTTAAGTGTCCTACGTAGATTTTTTTTTCCATTTTTGAATTTTTTTAATTCCATGTCACCCACCATTTTTTCATTTTTGAATTTGAAAGTGGATGGGGATAGGAAACCTTACGTCACCAATAACTCCAATTAAATTGTGAAATCCAACAAATGGTTTGATTTCTGTTAAAAAATTAAGATGAAAGAGCCAATGTGTTCGATTCGACTTTTTTGATGAAAT
>JAYMTK010004309.1:0-11252 GCA_036897405.1 Pelargonium myrrhifolium | reverse complement strand
GTTTAACGGCAGACCTATTTCAACGGTTTGGAGAGTACAAGGTAGTAAAAAGTTAATTTGATATTTCAGGGTAGTGAATTGTAAATGAGGTATAGTACATGGTATGAAACAGTAATTAACCCTAAAAAATAAGCATAATGGCTCCAAATCTCTTCAAGTTATTGAACAGTAAGATTAAGAAAATGGTGTTCTGATGGCTAAGAGATCAGTAGAAATCATTCAAATATATATATATATATATATATATATATCGAGAACGAGAAGCAAAACCATGTGAATCAATTGCCCCATTAAATTGTCTCAAGCATATGTCGGAGGATCAAATAGAACTTTCAACATGTTATCCATATATGTTGAATCATTAAGCCCTAAAATCAATGTCGTGCAATCTTCTAGTATGTCTAAAAAGGAATGATTCAGTTCATTAATCATCACAAGAGTGAAGCGTTCCGTACCTAAATTGGCAAGAAGCCAAACTGGATGTCAGACCAACCACATGCTCAGCTAATTCAGCTTCGTCTAAGCAGTGTCTGGAATGTACCCTGATAAAATGAGTGGTCAGTTTTGCCATGGCCTGCAAGAAAAATTACATATAAAAATAAATAAAGATCAATTGTGTTTTTGTTTTCTTTCTTATATGAAGAAGAAAGATATAAATCTATTATAAGCTTCAAATATAATGAGGGTAATTACAGATAAATACAAAGTTATGATGTTCCAAAACACATAACTACACTTTTCGATTTCCATAACATTTACACCCCCCATATGTTTTCACTCTGTCTGTAAATCAACAATTTCAATAGGGAAATTCAATATATTTTATTATGCGATTTACACATGGATTTCGTTGTTGTCAAAAATATCATATTCTAATCCAAAATTTTGGAGACAAATTGAATAGATGGAAGAAGATGAAGTTAAACGGGAATTAGATTAGAGTTCTTTTAAGATTATAAGGGCATTTTGGAAATTTGATAAAAAAAAAGAGAATGAATTTTCCCATTAAAAATGGTTATTTACGGGCAGAATGAAAACATTGGAGTGTAAATGTTATGAAAACTGAAAAGTATAGTTATGTGTTTTGGGATATTGTAGCTGCATAATAATCCACAATTACCCCGTAAAAAAATACACATTATCCAGCATTTTAGTTGTGTTACAAACCTCCTCAACAGGTGGACGTCTCCAACAATTATTATTTGTTGGATTCTTGTACTGCTCCTTTTCCCTACACAATCCATAGATTTAATTCCTTTGCAGTTGGATCATATAAAATATAAATCAAGTAGAAGTATCTACACAGAGAAACAGAAAAGAAAGTATATACTAGTTTATACTTTATACATATAGAGCGCCATGTTCATCAAAGGTTTTTGCGTATGACAACGTGAAAACATATATTCAATATAAGTTCTAAACTAGGCATAAACAAGAAAAAGTGCTCTATGCTAACCAAAATGGTCATGAATCGTCATGCATAAACTGGCCCCTGACCCGAGCTTCCCACAATCACAAATATATATAATGTCCATACTATAACAATTCAATTAAAATTGGATATACAAATCGATACGACTGTCAAAAGTAACGCATATCATGTTATTGAAAGAAATTAACATAAGAACAAGAAAAAACTAGACACAAAAAACAAAACTATATAAATATGACTGGTTGTAGCATTTTATAAATAATTATATAAATAAATACTCTCTCTATCCCAAAATATTTGTTCACTTTCTCTATAAAAAAAAACTGACCACTTTCTATTTTATTCTATTAATAAGTTATAGAAGTAGGCAACTAGTGGAAAAAATTATAATGTAATGAAATAAAAACACAATAGCCTGAACTTCTATAGCAGTGTTGTCTAACCTTTTAGTAATATATGTCATTAACCTATTTGTCAGGTAGCAAATCGTATGAGATGGATAGCGACTTTGAATGCCAGACACTTGATCCAGAAACGTACCATTCGCAACAAGATTACATATCTCCTCGGCCTCTTTTATAAGCAATACATATGGGATCTCTATTCTGTTAGATGAAGTCTGCACTCGTTGGGGTTAATATATACAAGAAATAGTCAAAGGAGAAGCACAACTAATAAACTATGTATACACTACAATAGACAATGACGTTTCTATGCTACAAGAAAAACAAGGACTAAACAGATAAAGATTTTAAATTAGCCATTCAAAATAGTTTATAATGCTTTGGTATGACACAGCAAGTAGTTTCCAGATTGGTTTAGGTGTTGTTACACATGAATTACTTTCCAAACATGTAATATCCGTGGTCCGGTGCTACTGGATTTATGAAGCACCAGCTGCTTGTAAAAAGGTATGTAATCTGTCGATTATATAGATTAGAGAAAACAAAGTCCTAGCTCGTCTAAGGGTGTGAACGCCTTTTTTCCCAAGTGTGACTGATAATGAACCCAAAGGTGTTATTGGCTGGATTTTCTTAAGTCTTAACTGCTTCCTGACACAATTACAACATACATCTTGAACTTTAAACCAGCAACTCGTGGAAGCAAGCTTTGAAGACCCTACTCTATGATCCATCAGAATAATCATCATCAGAAGTAATGTTTAACCAGCTAAATGGGTAAATTCCAAGAGTATAACATGAGGACAGTTTCTGGCATATATTTTAGCAGAAGCTAAAAGTACAGAACGCCTTAGATGTTAGCGATTATTAAGGTTTTCACATCAACTCCAGATATTAATTACCTCTGAAATATGATCGGGAACATTCATGGTCCAAACAATTGATCTTTCAATTGGATTTGATGCTATCCGGTATGTAAGCCCCTTTTCAGCAAACCTTGAAAGCAGTGGTCCTACAATATACATGGAAAGCAGACAAAAAATTATTTTATGTAAGTTATAGAAATAAACATGGGCAATCTGACTTTGTCTTTCGAAGAAGAAAAATATCAATGTATACTTCACCTCCAACTGACTGTAACTCAACCACTTTAGAATCAATTTCAGCCACAATGCATTTCAGAGCAAGCTTCCCGTTTTCCCACTTTTTCCTTTCTTTCTGCTGTCTTTTTAACTCTGCTGCTTCAGCCTTTAAAGCTGCTTTTTGCAACTTCTCTTGCTGTGTAATGGATTGTTAACAAGTTAAACTTATCCATTGATATGATGTACACAATTTAACTTCATTGAAGTAGCTTTTACCTCTTTCTTCTGTTTCTTTTCCTCCATAAGCTTAGCTCTATCTTCTTTTGGTATCTTTGTTTTTCTTGTAGCACCACCCACTCTTGGTTTCTTCCCTGCATTAACTTTATCTCCATTCTGGTTCAAGACATTACCCATCTGCTCCATGCTCAAACTTTCTTTGTCAGGATAATCGTGAACCTGAATTAATTCTTATCAAATCATTAAGATTTTTATTGTAACAGCATAGAAATATCGATTGCAATAGAAAACATCACCCAACAAATTAAAAATGTACTTTTACACGAACTGTAAAGAGTTTAGTCGTAAAGCAAATCCAAATACCAGAGGCAGAAGAGAAATAGAACAAATGAAATGAAGGTTCCAAAAAATAGAAAAAAAATGCAATTTATTAAATAATATTATATAAAAAAAAAAGTCACGCCATAATGTCATGGATTTACATTTATGGGCAAGACAACGTTCTGTGGTTCAGTACTCATCCCATCAAAAGCAAAAATCTTACCAAAATTCCTGTAAAATATATAATCTTGATGAAAAAGTAACTTCATTTGCCATCATTTGAACAGTGAACACCATGCATATCGACCTTTAAGGTCTTTTTCATGCTACACATCTTTAATATTTCATGGATTTCACATATCATATGATAAAATAAACCAGATGACTACTTTTATGGTCAATACCACCAATTAAATTTAATAAATATATATTCCCTGTGATCAAACAAAATTTACAACCACAAATGCATATATTAGAATGTTAGAAAACATTCAGATTATCATGCTAATGGTCAGAACTGAAAAGCCTTGTTTTTTCCTCAACATTTTAACAATGTAAAAATAACCATAAAAAAATCAAATGAAAAATAAAGTACTACATATCATGCATAAGAAGGAAGTACCTGATGAATAACATCATCATCATCAGAGGTTTGGTGTGAGAAGCTGCACCCGGGCATATTTATCAGATTATCATCCCCTGATAAACATATTATCAGCAACTTCCATTAAAATGTGAGAAACAGATTCCACATAATGGAGACATTTTTTTTCTTCTCTTTTTTACAATCCTAAATATAAAGGTCAGAGCTCCAAGCACCAGACAAGCACAAAGAAGAGTATTGACGATACAGCATTGGCCTACTGAGCAAACCTGTGTAGTCAATAAATCCTGATCTCCATTCTGAATCCTGCAATGGATCAAAACCAACATCTTCTGTTTCATAATCCTTCCAATTTTCCCATGCAGAACCACTTTCAGACTCGTCATCAGACTCCAAACATATGACTCTACTTTGTCCTGAGACATACAAATAGACATGGTGATACAACCCACATAAGTAGTAAGCAATGAACCCACATATCATGATACAGAATAACTGACCTAATGGTTACAACCAAATCCACATAAAAAGATCAAATAATATTGATCAACAAACACAGTGAATGATAAAAGGCAATCAATGACTCGATGTATACAAGAACAGTCTGAAGAAGAAGAATATCAAGAAATGAAAATTTCACCTCCAACCGACTGTACTTCAAGTTCTCTAGTATCAGTTTCAGCAGCTATGGATCTTAGAGAAAACTTATCGTTTTCCAAAACTTGCTTTTCTTTGTTCTGTTCCCTCAACTCTGCAGCTTCAGCCCTCAAAGCTGCATTTTCCAACTTCTCCAGCTATATATTGTATTTCATTCAGTTAGACTAATCCATTTGATGAAATGTTCAAAATTCAAGTTCATTGTTAAAAAGTACCACCTCCTCAGCATTATTTTTAGTTGCTCTCTGATTTAGGACATTACTCGTCTGCCCCATGCTAGTAAATTCTTTGTCAGAATAATCACATACCTGAATAAAATGTCATCAACTAATCAAGATGTGTATTGGTGACCGACATCAGAGAAGTATAAATGACACGAAAGACATCATCTTCTATTGAAAATGAACCTATCAGCAGAAATTGACTTGTTTCTGTGTTTCTCTTTGTGAGGGCATCTACTTCCTATTATCATCAAAGTTTCTTCCTTAATGAGAACAAAACATATATAAAACATGAAAATCACTGTTTTTGTCTTCAACCTCAAGAAATATGATAATAACCATAAATAAATAAATAAAGGCTAATACTATATCATCAATTAGAAAGAAGTACCTGAGGAATGGCATCTTCAGAGAAAGAGGCTGGGCGTGAGTAGCCCCCAGGCATATTTATTAGATTAGCATCCCCTAAGGAAAACATATTTTCAGTAACTTCAATTGAAATGTGAAAAAAATTACAAATAGTGGAGACATCCTTTTTTTACTACTCTTATTACAATTTCAAGTTCCAAGCTCCAGCCAGAGACAAATAAAATTACTGAACCCAGCATTAATGTACCTAGCAAACCTGTGGGCTCAACAAACCCAGATCTCCATTCTGAGTCCTGCTCTGCATCAGAACCCATTTTTTCATTATCCTCCAAATTTTCCCTTCGATAACCACTTTCGGATTCATGATCAGACTCGAGGCAAATGAATTTACTAATTCCTGATTCATGTACAAACAGAAAAGGCAATACCGTCCACACAAGCAATGTGTAAGAAACTTGGATGTCATAATAAACAGTATTTTGAACAAGAACAGGGTAATTAACTAATTATAACCAAATCCAATCAAAGACAGATAATAACAAAAAACCATAACTCCAAAGTGACTGACGATACCCCTCCCCGAACACAAGAATTACATGAAATTCAACAAATGCAGAATATTTAACTATGAAATACAGAGGGAGGGAGGGGGAAGTAAGTGGAAAAAAAATCAAGTTCCTTAACGCTCAACTTCTCTCATTAGGCCAGTACTAATATTCCCCTTCAATGAACCCTGAAACTCTCAAAAGGGACCACACAAAGTTCATCAAACCAAACAAGCAAAAAATTCCCAAATCTATTCCAAAAATAGCCAATATTTTGACCAAATTTTACAGAACTCAACAACAATGTGACTCAAATTCCCACCCAACTTCTTCAAACAACAACAATTCTCCCATAAAACAAAACAGATATTCAACAAATTCATAACAAAAAATACTACTAAGCATCGTCCTAGCATCAAAAATTGATCCAAGCTAGTGAATAAAACTTCTGCTCAGAGGATGAAGCTCTAGTATCTCCAAACATAAACTAAATAAAACAAGTACAGGTTAACCAAAATCACCTAATGTTTGGATCAAATTTTACCAAAAACAACAATTCAACTCAAATACTCACCTAATATCCCCAAACAACAGCAATTCCCAAGTAAAACAAAACAGAAATTCAACAAATCCAATACAAATGAATAAAAAAAAAAACAAACATATCTACCAAAAATCCAAAATCAACAAAAATAAAATGCTACTAAGCATCATCCTAACATCAAAATTTGATCTAAGCAACTGCAGAGCTAACCTAAAACAACAATGTAACTCAAATCTTCACCTAATATCTCCAAACAACAGCAATTCTCGAGTAAAACAACAAACAGAAATTCAACAAATGCAATCAATTAAAAACACCATACATTTATACAGAACACTGTTACAAAAATGCTACTAAGCATCATACTAGCATGAAAATTTGATCCAAGCAATTGAAGAACTAACCTAAAGCGACAATGTAACTCCAATCTTCACCTAATATCTCCAAACAACAGCAATTCTCAAGTAAAACAAAATAGTATCCAACAAAATCAATCAAAAACACCAAACATCTATACCACATCTTAGCAAATTCAACCAAAAAAAACACTACTAAGCATCTTCCTAGCATCACTAACTGATCCAAGCAATTGAAGAACTAACCTAAACAACAACGCAACTCCAATCTTCACCTAATATCTCCAAACATAATAGTATCCAACAAAATCAATCAAAAACACCAAACATCTCTACCGCATCTTAGCAAATTCAACCAAAAAAACGCTACTAAGCATCCGCCTAGCATCACAAACTGATCCAATCGAGTGAAGAACTAACCTGAAAACTTATGCTCAGAAGCTGAAGCCCTAGCTTCGGCATCAACAGGACCTCTAGAGGTGCATTTCTTGATTGCAACCTCGGAACTCGACAAAATCGAGAACGGAGTCTCGGGGACCACCGACGGCAGCGATTTCTGAGGAGTTGGATCATCGTCGATGACAAGAACCGTGTGGTTGGTGTGAGGTTCGAGCCTGGGCTTCTTCGAGAGAGGAGGCAATGGTGTAGAGAACGCTTTCTGGTCATCTTCTTCGTCGGAGAGAACAATCGGATCAGACATTGTTGGAGAGAGAGATTGGTCTCTGGATTTGAACTGAAGAAGTAGCGCGGGACTGGAGGTGTGAGTGTGAGACAAGAACGATACAGTCGGGTCGGGTCGAGGCTTTTATACATGGTGTTTTAGAGCCGGTGAATTGGATCGTAGAGGCGGGTACCTGCAACCCAACTCTAAAAAATATCGGGTTCGGGTTTGATTTTTTTTCCACTCTGAAATGGATCGGTTTAGGGTCAGAAATTTTGGGGGTAGAATTAGGACTGGGCCGAGTAGACTCAAAAAACAATGTGTTTTATGTCTAAAATCCGAATTTGGACCCTAACCTGATCTACCTGAATACACTATAAGGTCGGGTTAGGGTGTTTTCAACCCGAACCTACTTTTTGCCTCCTTTAGAGTGTTTGATGTAGATGTCAATTCGGGTTGGAAATGTTTAACCCGGCCAAACCTTTAAGGGGTGCAGTTTGCGGGTTTTAGATAAATTTTCGAGGTTTTAGGTCAAAATAGTTTTTTACTAGCAAATGAATTGGGTATATTTTGTGCAACTCAAACCCACATAAATGAAGGTTGAAATTCGAATTCAGGCTGATTCGGGTTTAAATTGTCAATTTAGTGTTTGATATCGTACAAGTAATTGGGAGGGTTGGTTGGAAACTTGGCCCATGTCCATGTACTTGACCCATTCATGAAGAGTATTTGATGGTCATGTCGATTCAAGCTTTTGGTTTAGGTTTCAGGTTAAAAATGTCTAAATCGACCCAATTTATGAGAGGTGCAAATTGCGGAATTTAAATAAGATTTTGGTTAAAAGATCATTTTGATAAAGATATATTTAAACGGTTGATAATTCTCTTCCTCTTTGATTTAAGTCTCATGCTCAAAATGCAATAGGTAATAATCATCGAGGTATTAATCGATAGTAGAAAATAACTAATTTAACACATGCAGTCTTCTTCTTTATTCCTATCGGCTTTTCTTCTTGTGGGTTTTCATCTACTCGTTCTGTTTTTATTCGTTCTCTCGGGTGCAAATTGCGGAATTTAAATAAGATTATGGTCAAAAGATCATTTTGATAAAGATATATTTAAACTATTGATAATTCTCCCCATTTTTGATCTAAGCCTCATGCTCAAAACGCAATAGGTAATAATCATCGAGGTATTAATCGATAATAGAAAATAACTAATTCAACACATGAAGTCTTCTTCTTTATTCTTATCGGCTTTTCTTCTGGTGGGTTTTCATCCACTCGTCCTGCTTTTATTCGTTCTCTCAGGTGCAAATTGCGGAATTTAAATAAGATTTTGGTTAAAAGATCACTTTGATAAAAATATATTTAAACGGTTGATAATTCTCTCCCTCTTTAATCTAAGCCTCATGCTCAACCCGCAGTAGGTAATAATCATCGAGGTATTAATCGATAATTGAAAATAACTAATTCAACACACCAAGCTCTTGAAGTCCTCTTCTTTATTCCTATCGGTTTTTCTTTTGATGAGTTTTTCATCCACTCGTCCAGCTCTTATTCGCTCTCTCGAGTTTTCGATGAATTCAACTTTTTCAATTAGTTCTTAAAAACCAATTAACAAACAAAAAGCATGTCAAGTCCAATGAAGTGACAAGCTTGTTCATAATTTGTCCTCACAATGTTGAGAATCTTGATGTCATGTGATATGCTCTCAAGTATCTACCACTTCTCCACAATGTCATTGTTGAATTTGTATTTGGATATTATATGGTTCAAATTTGTGGATTGATGTTTCAATGAAAAGTGGGTCTTCACTCTTTAGTAAGGTTCTAAAGTGCCAAGAGTTGGTGGGCTCATAAAATGTCTTAAACTACTACAAAACAAGCCCATTTCCCCAAATAGACTATTCAAGCCTCTTTGGATTTGTTTCTTTTAATTATAAAATAATTACCGATACCGATGAATGTTGTGCCAAGCCATTTAGAACGCTTTGGATTTTTTTGAGGTATCGAGTTCAAGTCTCCTTGTTGACGGTATGGGGTGAGATTTGTAGAATTTGGTTTAAAAGATGAGAACTACCTCATGTTGTAAAAAAAAAACAAAAAAAAAAACTCTCACCTCTTTGTTTGGCTCATTTTTTTTAAAAAGGATAATTATTTATGATTGTCTGTCTTGTATTTTTCACTTTTTGCAATAGATTTTTTTTTATAAAAAAAATAGACTATCCTAAACTATTTTTTTCCTCATTCTGTCAGTTAACTTCTGACGAAAATTTTCAAAAATGTGAAGTTCGGAGTAGTTTATGGCAAAAGATGACAAATTTACGCATTTGACACATACGATTCAAAACTGACGTTTTTTTATATAGGTTGGATCTATCCAACCTGAAGAAAAAGATACTCGGGCTTTGTAATTAGGCTCATTAGTCAAATATTGACGTTCGTCGCATAACAACTAATTATGTGGAGTGACAACCATAAAAGTGAGAGGTACATTCACTCGATAACATTCGATGCTTAGGGCATTAGTCCACTACTGGGATGTGACTTAAACATATGAGGGCTTCAGTCATAAGAAGTCTTGTTTTGCAAAATTATATGCTTAAAAGCGTGAGGAGACTGTATTTGATCAGTCGAGAGAACACTTAGAGTAAAAAGCGTCGTGCTTATGAGTAAAACATCTACGGACTAATGTAGGGACCGAAAAGCTCCAGTCGGAAAGAGTTTTGTTTTGCAAGTTCGGACAACAATGACAAAAATGGAGAAGTGTATTGAACTCTAGAATCTATATACATTCGCTTAATAAAATCAAAATTTATATTATGGATAATTACACATTACTAAATATTTTGCACGTTACTATCCTAAATTATCTTCTTTTTTTTTCAATTTGTTAAATGCTCCGTCAGTTAAATCCTAAAAAGATCTAAATAGCCTTCAACTTTTTAAATGTTATTACACTGTTAGATACACATTTTGCACGTTACTACTCCAAACTTTTTATACATAGTCAAATCCCGTCAAAATTAACTGACGAAATAAATTTTTTATAGTTTAGAGTAGTAATGTGCAACGAAAAAAAGTTTAGAGTAGTGACATGCAAAATGTGTATCTAACATGATAGTAACGTGTAATTATCCCTTTTATATCATTTGGGTTAAACTACCAATTTGGGGCCCCAATTATTACAAGTCGACCGATATAGTGCCCAAATTAAGATAACTACAAATGAGGTTCCCAAATTATATTAAAAGCTCGCAAAGTAGGCCCACTGTCAATTATGTTATAATTTTTGTTAGTTTTGCTTACGTGGCAAGTTAGTTTTGCTTACTTGTCACTTGAAATCTAACTAAAATTATAACGGAATTGACGGTGGGAGCCACAAAGTGAGCTTTTAATTTAACTAGCATGTGATCCTGTGCGTTGCACGGATAGTAAACCAAATTTGTGAGATATTTAAAGTCTAGTCAGAGATGTAATGTGTGATGTTTGAATTTGTTTTCACTTCAACAGTTCCCGAGACCTCAAAAGATTTTCAAAATATCTCAACTGCTTGGTCCAACATGATTTAACATTACAAATTGCTTTTAGTTATATAATGTACTTACATACTCATTTCACTTCAGTAGTCTTATATGTAAAATACTTATTAATACTACTCCATTTTGTGTTTGAAAAGAAAAACATAATGTATAGCTATATTGTTAATTTCTTGTGACTTACTGCAGTTATCTTAGTTAACTATGATTACATGTATGTGCAAATTGTGTATGAATTTACATTTTTTGTGTAATGTTGCATTAGCCAATGTGTATTATTCTC
>JAYMTK010004308.1:0-11253 GCA_036897405.1 Pelargonium myrrhifolium | reverse complement strand
CATAAGATCCTGAAAAAGACAATAATTTGGAAAAACCAAGGCACAACAATTTAGAGCACGAGTAAGCTTACTGACAGACATTAGATTAAAAGAAAATTTAGGTAAGCTCAAGACATGAGATAGAAGAAGAACTGGAGTGGTCTGAATAATGCTAGACCTAAGTATAGTGGATGTAGAACCATCCGCTAATGTGACTTTAGAAATAGAAGTATGTGGCTCAAATGTGGTAAAGAGATTATGATTACCTGTCATATGATCTATGACACCAATATCAATGAGTCATTCTAATGACGAAGATAGAAGACATGTATTTGGATTACCTGACTTAACAACAACAGTAATAGGAAGAGATGAGTGCTTCACTGTTTCTGATACTGACAAAATTTAGCAAAGTTGTCCGTAGATATAGTGACTGTGTGCGGATGATGAGTTAGATGAAGTAGCTGCAATATGTGTTGAGTAAGTCCGCTAAGATTTGTTTTGCAATTTGAAACACGTACGTCTTGTGTGACCTGGTTCATGACAATAATATCAAACAACTTCCTCAGTATCCAGACTTCGATTCCCCCCCCATCATGTTCCTCTTTGAAAATTTCTTGTATTGTCTGAACCACTATTGCGAGTAACAAGAGCATTAAGAGCGGGAGAAAAATAATTAACCGGAGCACCAATATTTGTGCGACGAACTCGGAATACACCTCTTGTAGATAGGGGATCTCAAAACTCGAGAGTATTTGATATTTAGCCATCTCAAATTAAGAGCTCAGACCCGTTAAAAAACTCATAATTGTCATCTGCTCCCGTTGAATTTGTTGCACTTTAATATCAGAACTAAAAGGTAACAAGGCATTTAATTCCTCGTAAGTTCTTTTAAAATTCATAAAATATGCTTGAAGAGATTGATCATTCTGTTTAACGCGATAAAAACCTTTGCAGACTTCATAAATACAAGAAATATTTCCTTTTTCCGAATACAAAAACTCTATATAATTAATCAATTCTTTGACATACTCACAATGATTAATCATGCTCAGCACCACCGTGTCAATGGAGTTCCTAATTTGCAAAAAGTTTGGTATCTTCTTTCAACCATTCATTGCGAGTATCTTTACCTTATGATGGATCATCTTTGAGGTGATCATCCTTAGATATAGTGGATATATTTGAATGGTCTTACACCAATTCCGATAATTAGGGTCGGTGAGTTTTTGATCCGTGATTCGTGACATCACCAGAATCACATCCGTCGAGACTACTCATTTCTGATCACCACCTATTGGAAATCACACGCAATACAAATAAAGGCAGCCAAAAAAATCAAAAGGGAACATATCGCACGAATCTAGAAATACCGAGTAGGTGCATGAAACAGATTCGGCGGCGCGTGCAACAGAGCGTCTTGGTCACAACTTCTGCTCACTAGTTGTCTACGGGAGAGCTGACTTGTTGTTCTCTTGGGCAGTAACTATTCCGCTCAACTGGGTAGACAAGGCAGAGATTGTTCTGCTCAACTAGGCAAAACCAAGAACAAAGCAAAAATTGTTCTGCTCAACTGGGCAGAATCGTTGCTTTGATACCATGTGAGAATCAGAGGAAATTATTTCACTGTTATATTGAAGAGAATACATACATATTTCCTTATTTTGTAACACACTTAAGCTAAATCATTAATAAGGTTATGCTATCTCATTAAAACATTTGTATACAACATGTAGTTCCATTTCTACAAATTCATTGGGAGTGTGTATTAAATTTAATTTGTTGTCGTGACCTTGTTGTCATGTCTTTAGCTTAAATTCACAAATAATTTGACTAAAAGATACTCTAACCTAATGGCATACTTGGAAAAACGAAGTTGGGACCAAATTAGTACTCAAAATAACAATTTAATCTCTAATGCTAAACGTGAGATTACAAAGTAACATACATTTCCATAAATAAAAAAAAACATACATTCAATTTTAATTTATTACTGTATTTACTTTCTTCCAGTCACCATTAAAAGATCATCACTGGAAAATTTTCTCTAATGGAGTTGCAAATTGCAATGCTTAGTAATTTATACTCAATTTTAAAGGTGGGAAGATGATTAATATAATGTTCCTTCCTTCCTTGGAGGGCCAGCAGAGCAGATAGAGAAGCATCAATTGAGTAGTAGTATCTTCAACATACATCAGATTTTAGTTTATCCAACATTACCAATCTTATGAACTTTTAGCTGTTTTCTAGGAAGGTTGGGCCAAAGAAAAAGCAGCCCTGGTCAGCAAACTATGATTCTATGCATTGTCCCTTCTTTATTTAACTGTTAGTGAGTGATGGATGCAAAACAAAAGGAATGCCTGAATGTGGTGATAAAACAAACAAAACATTAGAAGATACAGAAGAGGAATTGTTGACAAATGAGAGTGATTCCATTTGATATTTAGATGATGGTGCAATGCTGCATAAATTCCAAACTGCAACTGTAAAATGTACATACAAGAAGACTCGGCATTAGCATACGCAACAACGCATGCAGGCAGCTCCTGAAATGAGAAGGGTCGTGTCTGTATCTGTCAGAAAGTTGCTGAGCTAGTTCTACGGAGCTGAGCTTTTGGCTCAGGAGGTGGCGCACATGGCAATACCTTCTCTATTTCCTGCCATGGAAGTTTTGAAACAAAGAGTTAGTCAATGGTGGAAAGGAACACGAGATCCTTGGGCAAAATATACATTCATCAGTCCCAATGACATCTGTGCATATAACGACAGTGTTGGGTAAAATTGAAACGAATAGGATGCACAAGTTATCCCTGAGGTATACAATTTAGAGTTCCTCCTCCAGGTCAAACCATAATATTCATAAAATTGATAATAGATTCTAACCAGCCCAATATGATTTTGGGAAACTTAAGTGGAATGAAGATGAAATCAGAACTGATTGGTAAAATGGGGGAGAAAAAAGATTTAAGATCGTACCTGAATAGCAAAAACTACCACAAACAGATTTTACATGAAAGAGTCCTAATGTTTCTAGCTTTTCTAAGTTGTTTCATGAGTAACCTCTATGATGTTATAACAAACAAAAAAAAAGTAGGGTAACTTCGACAAAGATTAGGTTAAACTCAACTTTGATTTGAAGCATTTCATGGTCCTCATGTTAATATGTTTAGATAGAAGAAGAGAATTCAAAACTTCAATAACATCATTTCACAGCACAAGCTCAGTCCTAAGAGATTAGGCATTAACCATAAATGAAGAAGAGCACGATGCAGTCTTATATACGAAAGATTGTGACATGTGCGTGTTGCTATGTTGACAGAGATATTAAGAACTTGGTAACTATAATATATAATTGTAAACTATGTAACAATGAAAATGTTCCTAACAACAGGGAAACTCTTAGCAATTAATAACTAATTACGAAAAATTATAATGCGAGACTCACACGTAAGGGAAAGTGTTGAAGTGGGTGATAAAGTTCCACAATGGATAAATATAAAATGAATGAGCTAAATATAATGGTGGAAGTCAATCCCTACTAACAATGTTGACCTTTTAGTAATGAAAGTCCAAGCCAACATATGTAGCCCAATTATCAATCAAAGATCCTAAGAATCAGCTCAATCTAGATAAAACAAGATCCCTAAAAATGTGTAGATTAATCTTATCTCTCCTAATTTTCTGAACAGCCTGGTAACCTTGAAATTGGTATGAAAGATGGCTAAAAAATGAATCATTGCAGTTATCTTGATATGATGCTGATGAAAGAGTTTTGTTGGCGTATCAATGTGTGACCTCAAGAATCAGGATATATGTTTCAGTAGTAGTTTTGTCGGAGGTGAGGCTCAAGGACTATTTATGTATTGTGGTCTCATGATCCAATGACTACGATTTAGTAGTAGTTTGGTCGAATGAGAGGTTCAGTGACAATTTGTATAGTTTGTCCTCAAGGCATGAGTGTCCTTTAGAAGAGGCAGCATTGACTAGCTGGTATCATAAATGTGAATGTCATCAACTCCCAAAACACCTGTCAAAAACCTGCATGATGGACATTTTAAATTTGGACAGGTATGAGTTGAATTTGGAACAAGATGATGGGCCAGCTACTGTAATAGAAACGGACCGGACCAGGTGTGAGAAAGCTCGCAGGTCAAATATGGGTTGTTGGCACAAAGTCGGGTTTAAATACTTTGTTCATCACCCAAAAAGTGCAAAGTAGAGAGAATAAAACAGAGTCGTGGGCGAGGTGGAGAACCGAAGGTGGCCGTAGGTTTATCCGGGAAGAAAAAAACTGAAATAGGCTGATTGAGGTGAGCTTTGTTTCTAGATTTTGTGGATTAAGGGGTTAGTAGGTTATAGCTACCAATTAAAGACTTGGGTTATTGAGTGCTTGGCAATGGTGCCAAGCAGTGGAAGAGATTCAGAGGATTACAAAAATGTTTCTCCATGCTCTGATACCCTGTTAAAAATGAAAGAATTGTGTAGTTTATTCAATAAACCAACAAACTATTTATACAATGAGGACTAATCTACACAAGGAAAGAAAATCAATCAATTCCTAAAAGAATCACCGGAAAACTCTTCGGCGATTGTTGACCACCACTGTTCATCTTGCACATTTTTCATATTTGGCAACTGAAGATGAAAATCACCTTTGTTATGCTAGTAAGTCAATACCGCCCCTTTTAAAACTATATAAATAGTCATTGAACCTAATCATCCGACCAAACAACTACCAAAACATAGCCCCTGAGTCATGAAGTTACACACTATACAAAGTCACTGAGCCTCGCATCCGACCAAACTACTACCAAAACATAGTCCTTTAGTCATGAGGCCACACATTGCCACGTCAACAAAACTCTTTCATCAACATCACGTCAAGATAACTGCAATGATCAATCAACTTGAGGTTGATGGGGAGTGTTAGAGTGGCTGAAAATTAAGAAATAGTGGTTGTTAGAGTGGTAGGAGATCGGGAGACTTTATTGTATTAAGGTGTTTTAGGGATCTTGTTTTATCTAGATTAAGCTGACTCTTAAGATCTTTGATTGACTTTATTTGTAGTTTTGTACTATAAATTGGGTTTCACCATTTTGAATAATACGAGTCATCTCTCAACTATTTCACAATAATCTCCAAATAAAAATAAGGACATCAAAATTCTAAAATGAAGCCATCCTTTTCCTTTTCCTCAAACACAAAATCTGTTTATGATAAACTTCATTCTGCTTAAGAATTTGCCCTAAGGATCAAAGTAGTTAATCAGAATGATGAAACTAAAGTAGAAGCAATGATCTATAGTTAAGAGAATTAGATCAGCCACTATTCTAAAATTATGGGGTTGGTATGAAAACAATAACAGCAAAATTATGTGACAAGTGAGGAAGAGTAGCTTGAGGAAGTAATGAATACTAGATACTGACAAAAGCCTCAAAACTATCCAATTTTAGAGTTTCTAAATACAGCTAAGATTAAGAAAGTGATTGCAAGTATTTCTTTAATTAAGAAGGATTTCCTGTGGAACTATATAATTCGGATATCCTCCCTGAAGACTTACAAGCCTTGGCTATTCTTATCATTGTTAAATTATCCACATGGAGAGTGGAAGACATGACTGAGAGAAGAACCATGACCGTCTAAATTTATGTGTTTATCTATTATCATCTGTTCACAAGCTAACATCGTGTCAACATTTCATCACTAAAACAAAAGATATCTCTTAATCTGATTTTCCAAACCTTGGACAAATTTTGGTTGTTTCATGTTGGCTAATCCAAATTAAGATATGTGCTATAGATACATTTCAGAACCCATAGATAATCTACGGTAAAAAAAGCAAAAACACAAGGATTCATGAACCATTGGTGAAAAAAATTGGATTAGGTGAATGCATTCACTTACTGTTTTGAAAAAGTCGGGCATTTTTCAAATTACATAGAATACGTACAATTTACATTTTCTTTCAACAGCAAAATAGAGAATTTATATTATTAAAGTATGTACAGTTAAAATCTGTGATGGATACTTGAATATTAAAGTTGTAGATATTGTGTGAATCCTATACTGCGAATGAGAGAATGCAAAAGTAAAAGTGGGTTTATGAGGGGCCTTTCACATTGACAACCTGTATCTGTAAACCAAAAGACCCATTATGGTGTATGTCTGAACTCTAATGTGCCACACTAGTGTGCACTCATATGTGAATGCATGTTCATGGCAGAGTACTAACTGAACACGCACACCTTGATGGTACTTAACCAAATGGGGATACAATGATGACATTGGATCAGAGGAGATGATCAATCATATCAAATTGACTCAAATCATAGCCATTGATGTATATATTTAAGATGAAAGTTTAGGTCTGCAAGTCTATACCCAATGGTAATTACAGGATTGTATGGCCAAATGATAAAATGAACACCCCTCTAGTTTTTTTTTTTTTTATCAGCAAAACACACCTCTAGTTGAACTGTGAAAAGATGTTACTATTTGAAAACAGACCCTCAATAGCAAATGCCATATATCCAAACCACTTCTGAGTTAATTCTCTACTTTCTCTATTCTAATCTCAAAGAAAATTACACAGAAAATCATTTTCTATTGTAGGTTAACTATTTTCTATATCCTGGCACTCGTGTTTGTGCAAAGCGCAGTCAAGAAATCACGGTAGCAAATGGGATTCATTCTATCCTAGGAGACAATTTGGTGCAAACAATGTTCTTTGCAGCAATAAAGTTAACTGTTAACAGCAAAGTCGTGGGAGATTTGGTAACGCAACTGAAAGCTTTCATTTTACCAAATTTGAGTTTTGCATCAGAGCAAATTCTACAATATACAAAACAGAAAGCTTTCAGTTGCACTACAAAATGCATATATATTTCTTCCTTGTTTAAGCAAGCTGCACATGTTTCAGAGTTAAGATAAGGCATTTTCAATCCCTCCTTTAACTGAGGAATTCCATAAGAAAATTATATTGGTTCATCCAAACATTTTATCTCCCAAGGAATTTTCCGACATCTACCATTGTAAATTTTTTATAAAGTTCCCCAATCAGAATTTCAACAATAATGAATGACAGAACAAAGAAATGTCTACATTTTCAATCACAATGGAATATACAAAAAATACCTGCTGTCTTTTGAGTCTTTCATTCTCCTCTTCTAGTCGTGCAACTTTGTTCTCCAGCTCATTTGTATAAGCCTACATCATCAACATATGCAGCTTATAATATTCACATAAGGAAGTGGTGAATATTGAAAAAGAGACAAGGTTGTATCTTGAACCCAATTACCTGTTTCCTTGCTCGTGATCGGGCTGCAGATTCCCTATTCTTTATCATCCTCTTCTGCCTTCTCTCAACAGTCTTCTCAACCACATCTCCAGGGGCAACCCTTTTCCTCCCAGGAGGAGTCTGAGTATCAGATAGTGTGCCCACCAAAGAGGATGGAGACATGTTTAAATGAGTTTCTGAGAATGCTGTCTCCAAAATTGGGCTTACATCAACAGGAAGAGGCTGGCCTTGCATAAACACTGTCATCATATTCTGCTGTTGGTGTTGATGTTGATGTTGTTGCTGTACTGAAGGGAGCTGGTAATGAATCCACTGAGCATGTTGTGGGATAGTTTGCTCCTCGGCTCCTCCTGAGACATGTTCAGTGGTTTTGTTGGTCGGAGGTGATTCAGAAACAACTCCTGCTTTCATTAAGAAGGCCTCTAGGGTCATCTGGCCGAAAGTAGGCTGTCTCTCCTGAGCTTTCCTATGTTGATCGGTGTTATTGTTTTGCTGTATATCTTTCCACACCTCATCAACCGTCTTCTTGCTAAGATCCCCGGGCAATGGTAATGTAAGGCTAGCCTGCTGTTGCAGAGGCAAAGCAATATGGGTGGGCTGGTCAATGCCCACTCCTGCCCCCTGAAAACTGGCTTCAGCTGTCCACACACCCTTGAGAAGCTCATCAAGATTCATGCTGCCCAGTGGTTTCCCCAAATCACTAAGCTGGTTTTGGACCTCATCAAGGGTCAGATTGTACAAAGATCCCTGTCGAGCCAAGGACTGCATCCTCATCTCTTGGAATGCACCAGCTTCAGATCCCATAGTCTGCGCACCCATCTACCAATCTATAAACCTATATCTACCATTCCAAATATGTAAACATACCAATCTCAATACCCTCTACCCAGAACAAAATATATGATAATCCAACTCCTAATCTCAATGTTAATCAAAACAAAAGGCAAAAACTGAAAAACACACAAATTGCATCAATAACTAGAGTGGATAGATGCTCAGATCAAAAAAGAAAGAAATTTTGCAGGGAATTAAAAAAAAAAAGGAAACTTTGATTCTAATTGGGACTGAAATCACCTGAGTCAGAAAATGCTAAAGATTGAGAAAGAAAGGAAAATTTCTGAAACCAACCCATCATCCATTCAACAGTAAAGAACAAAAACCCAGAAATACACTCTACAAACAGCAGAGAGCTAAAATTGATAAGAAGGAGAAGAAACAGTTTTAAATCTCCAGAATAATAACAACTCTGAGAAGGGCATAGTAAAAGATTTCCCCAGAAACAGAAGCAAGTTTTTGTCTATTGCATAAATAGAAAGAGAGAGAGAGATGGATTTTGTAGTGTTTCAGACTTTAAAATCAAAACAAATGAAGAAAATGAATACTAATAATAAAGGTGGGACTACTTACTCGCCGCAGGATCCGATCTGAATCTGAAAAAATGTCATTTTGATTACATTGGAGTGGGGACACTTTCAAGTTCGACTAAAAAAATAGAAATAAAAAACCTACATTCCCATACCATCACATCCCTCACTCTCTTTTTTTTTTTTTGTTAAATAAGAGGAAAGAAAAGTGAGGGAATAAAAATACGAGGAAGCCAATAGTGGTCAGCTGCTACATCTGTTTTAGCAAGTTTAATAATACACAGACATGAGCATGTGGAAAACTGAGAATGTTCATTACTTCAATGTCCTAGGAAGGATACCATACCTATTATCATCTTCCTCTCTTTACCTGACACCTGCTATGCTCATTTCTGCATCTTTACTTTACCTGCGATATACAACTATTTTGTTCATAGTGAAGTAGTGAACAGCTGGAAGAGCTTGTTTGTTTATCCTACTTCGTCTCGGTAAGTAACGATAAGTAGGTAATGAAAACTTTAAGAAATTGTAAGTTGTTGCTTTAAAAAATCAGTTATATTTGATAAATGACCGACCAAAAGACACGATAAATTAGGTGTTTTGCAATACTTTGTTGGATAAAAAACGGTCAATCATATATAATAATAATAATAATAATAATAATAATAATAATAATAATGGAACCACTAAGTGTGGCGCAGTTGGTTAATCCAGATGTGTGAGTGGAATGAGGTCTTAGGATCGATTCCCATTCAACACGCCCTTGGTTTCTTAGGCCGTTGTAAGATAGGACAATTGCAGGTCCCCTACAAAGTATGAGGGTTTTGCACATAACTCCCCTTTCTGTATAATAATAATAAAGGATAATTGCAGGTCCCCTATAAAGTATGAGGGTTTTGCACATAACTCCCCTCAAGTATTTTCGTTAACACAAATCCCCCTAATGTTAGTTTTGCCCCATTTTTCCGTTAAATAAAAATTTTGGTTTCAAAAAGACAAAAATCACCCCTCTTTGAATAATATATTATTTTCAAAAATAAATATATAAAAAACATTAAAAAAAAACCCTAATATATACTTTATCTCCCTCTCTCTCTCTTCTCCCACAACCCATCTCTTTCCCGCACCCACCTCTTCCACTGCCTCCTCCGTCGAGCCGACGAAACTCGTCTTCTCCCTCAACTCTCTTGCTGCTCAACAACGCTGACGGAGCTCCACAACCAGATTTGCAGCCGTTGTCGCTTCCTCCTTCGTCAATTCTTCGAGCACAAGTCGGTGGAACTCGTCGAGCACGACCCATCTCCGTCGTTGCCGCACCTAAAGCATCGTCGATCCTTCCTCCTCTATCGAGAAGCATCAATCGGTCGTCGTCTCTCTCTACTTATGGATATGAGAATTCGGCCATGTATGGAGCTCACGGAGAATCATCGATTATCGTCTCTCTCTGCACTACCGGAGGCCTCTCAGATCTGGGCTCACCGAAGGAGATGGCTGCAACGAGCTTGCCTCTCATCGGTGTTGTCGAGCATGTCGGATCTCGATCGAGCTCACCTATGGAGATGGATGTGGAGCTCGCACACAAACCACCAAGGACAAGCCCAGCAGACCCTAAATTTTGGGTATTTTGTTTATTTGTTCACTATTGTGAAAAAAATTGGTTCATTAATGTACAATTTGTTCAATGATTTTAGTTTTGCCAGAATTTTTGTTACTCGTCAGAATTTGTAAATATACAAATGATTGAAACTCTGTTTTGGTCTTAATTTTAATGGTTGATTGATTTTTATGATGTATTCATATGCAATAAGAACACAACCGGCAAAAACACTTAAATTTCGGGACAAAAATACAAATTTCGGTGAAAACTTGAAGTTTCTGGCGCCGAAATCTTCAAACACCTTCAATTTTCGGTGCCGTAATTTTCAAGTATCAAGAACAAGATTTGAAATGAAGAAGAAAAGTATAGTTTGTATTTTAAAAAAATAATATGTCATTTGACAGACATGTGAGTTGGCACCCGAAAGGCTAAGGCGCGATTCCATCATCGTGATGGCCAGGATCTCGCGCAAGAAGGTCCAACGAATCTTCATTGACAATGGAAGCTCAGTCAATCTCTTGTTTTGGAGCACTTTCAAGTTGCTCAAACTAAGAGAGAAAGACATCAAGCCTTGGCAGGGAGTCCTGATGGGGTTCAATGATGCCAAGACCCCAGCCAAGGGAGCGATAGAATTAACGGTCACCATGGGAAACTGGCCACAAATCAGGACTTGTGCCGGCAAGTTCATAGTCGTCGACATCCCGTCCGATCATAATGCCATCTTCGGACGCCCATTGATCGAGGCCTTCGGAATGGTGCCCAGCGGACTCCATCAGAGAGTCAAGTTCCCAACTGATGAGGGGATAGCCACTGTCACCGCCTCCCCAAGGAAGATGATGGAGTACTTGCTCAATAAAGACAAGAAGACCTCCGCAACAATCAACAAGTCCCTAGACATGAAAAGGCGGAGGTCCCAGTCTGACCTGACCGGAACAGAGGAGGACGAACACCCAGCCCTCCAAGATCCACTTAAGAAACCAGGCGTCAGACAAGGCCATGACAACCGCGGCGTGGAG
>JAYMTK010004307.1:0-11254 GCA_036897405.1 Pelargonium myrrhifolium | reverse complement strand
ACCTAAGGAAAAAGAGATCAAGAGAAGAACCAAAGAAAGCTCGTAAGATGTTCGTTCGAGTCAGAAAATCAGCCATCCTCGTCTGTGCGCTCTTGCCCTCGTTCTTGTCGCGACAAAAGCTCATCGGGACCCTTTTCGAGCTCATCTACGTGCTCGTATGTCCCCGTTCATTTTGTGACAACCTTCGGGCTATCACAACAATAGCTCGGCTAGCTCTCTCGTTTCAACGTCTTCATCACCTCCGAGACATGTTCAAAGGTCTAGGAAAGGCTTGGGGACCCTCATGAACATGTTTGCTACCTATAGTCACCTCCTCAAGAAATATTGGAGGCCTCTCATCGCGCCTCAAGTCATTTGTCATGCACAAAGTCTCATGGTGACGTTCAAGTACAATGGTGACATACAATTCCATCGACAATGTGCCACGTCCAAGAGCGCACGCCTTGTCCATCGACCATGCACCGTGCCTAAAATCTTGCACGCCTTACCCATCATCCGCCAAGGTACATGGGAAGCAAAGTCGCAACCAATTGTATATCCTCCATGCTTCGACTCCAAACTACATATCATAGATTTTGAAACCTTAAGACGCTACCACGCATGTTAGAGGTTTCTAGGGGCTTCGATGTACGCCTTGGCCCACGAGGTACGTACGGAAGCTCTTAGGTTCATTTGACGCCCGTGTATAGTACGCCTGAAAAATAAAGGCCACAATACTTGAAACCCTAAGATGCTACCCCATGCAGTATAGGCTTTTAGGGCTTTCAATGAACGTTTCGGCACATGGGGACATACTGGAACTCTGAAGCCTCGCCCAATGACCAAGCACACCGCGCCCGGAAAGCAAGATCTCAAGCCTCAAGTGGGCCCGAAGTTGACCCCTTGCAATCAACCTGACACATGACGAATATTGGAGGTTAGAATAAATACATCTCTTTTGGAAAGAGAAGAGATCTTAAATTTTCTCAATTCACTTTCTCTCTCTAGTTTTGTCTTTCTAAAATGTTTTGTAGAACTATTGTGATTCAAGCCAAAATATTATTCTTGGTCTACGATAGTGTCCTGAAACCACCCCTAAAATCATCATTTTTTAGTGTGTTGCCTCACGCAAGTTGCAGGTTTAAGAACCCAAAGCTAAAGCCTCACGTACATTCGCCATCGTACATTGATCATCGAAGTTGGACCTCGTACATTGTATGTAAAGAATAACACTTAGTAAAAATACATCAACACGTGGATAAGACGACAATAATCTAGTGTTCCCAATTTGACTAGTTCAAAATAGGTGCATCAGATGGTTACATTGTCGAGAACTAATTGAAATCCATCAGTATTATCCTCACTCGAAGAATGGAGAACACCTCACATCATGGAAGACATATCAGAGAGAGGTACATTCCTAAAAAAGGAATGTAGAGAGAGGTGCATTCTTCCTTATGTCCCTAGTCATGCCTCAGACAAAGAGCGTTGTCATCGCCACCAAGAGGCTCGTAGGAAGAGACTCATTCATCCTTACATCTCTGGACACGGGCAAGACAAAAAAGAATGTAGGGAGATGTCTGTTCCTTCCTACGTCCAAGGAAAAGCTCAAAACGAAGAGCGGCGCCACCTCCGCCCAGAAGCACATTTGGAGATACTAATTTCTCCTTACATCCCAGGTCAAGCTCAAGACGAATAGCGATTTTGCCGCCTCCGTCACCAAGAAGCCCAAACGGAGGGGCGAAATTCAAATTTTCCCCTCACATCCACAATAAGGTTGAGGGAAAAGTGAACCCCACCACAAGAGAAAAAGTTGATACTCGCACCTAGGTAATAATAGACCTTTGCTTTGTACCTGATGACATGCGCGATCGCCTAAACTAAGGTAAGGGGGCTCACACTCCTCTTTCACTTCTCTAGGATATAACACACTTATGGGGGCGCCACCTCCCTCTTCGACACAAGGTTTTGCCCCATCACCTGGATAGACGAACCGAGATCTTGCCTGATCATTCATCGGTCATATGACAACCACCCAACAGTTGGTCACCTTGCTGGCTCATCCTCATTCCATCATAGGAGAAATTCATGCACTACGTCTGCGCCACTTTATTGCGCTAACAGGCCCGAGCACTTTAGAGGTCGAGAAAAACTTGGTAAAGAGAAATAGGGAACCTTCCCGAGTAACAACAAATTGGCCCTCAAGAGTGAGCCTATTGTGATCAAGTTGCGAGACTCGGGAGAAATCAAGGGACTACTCGCCGTCAGAGAAAGGGCAACGCAAATTGGCATTGGTGCCCCCTCTCTAATCGCCCCCGTCCGAGACAAGGCAAATATCAACCTAAGAGATAAGGGTCAAGAGAAGATGGAAGAGCCTTTTTCAAGAGTTAGGATAAGGCCGACCCAGCCGCCGGCTCGAGACGGTCCAAGGGGACGAGACAACTTCACCTTATACAAGAGGATGTGCATCACATGCTAGAATTGCACCCATTATTTGCAAACATGGAGCATATATTCAAATGTTTCAAGAGCTCGAAGGAGTTTCGCTTCCCAACTGACGTCTCCGAGAGAAAGTTCAAAAGAGAATTCCATTGTGCACAAGTGTTTTGGGTACTCCATGGAAGACTGACACTCTAAGTTACGTGACAAGATAAATGGGGTCAAGAAAGCTCGCCGAGTTTCATTGTGACCTCTCCCAATTAATCCAAGAAAAAAATTGTCATGAAACAGCATGGCAAGAAAGTCATGGTAGCTGCAACCAAAATGACAAAACTCGAGAAAGAAACCCTACACTAAAAACTAAACCCCTTTTGTAAAACTTCAGGTATAAAAAAAAGCCCCGCTAATGAAATGAAATCACGGCCATGTTGAAGAAAATACACTAGTGCTATTAAATTAGCCCTTAACGCAACAACCAAACAAACTATAAGAGGGGTTTGCCTTGAACTACAAGGTTTTAGGCTTTTAGCTATATGGGTGGATGGATGATTAAGAAGATGTTGATGGACGACTAAATTTCCCAAAATAGTATGATTTTTGACATTAGATAGTGGTCCATCAAAGTAACCAAAGTAAAACTTGGCAACCTATAACTTTTACATTAAAAGCACATGGAACATTTCAAAAAAAAAAAAAAATCATAACTTAAAATCATCAGCATCACTTTTCAAACCACTTAAGTGGAATATGAATAAGTGAATAACACAATTTCTTCCCACTTACTAAACTATTTGGATAATCCGCAATATTTTCTCCGAAATATTCGATATTTCACTTATTCTAACTCCTAATAATGGTTTCACGCACCAATTCACTTGTATATAAATACAAAATCTAAAGCCCCTCAAAAAAGGATTTTTGATTAAAATATTAGTCTAAAAAAAATAGAGGAAAAGATAATTAAAAAAATATATATTCAACTTTATTTTCCTCATAAAATCTCACTGACCGGCCATGGCCGCCACCGCTGCAGAAGCAGCACAACCGCCGAGCCATCTCCTCCACCGCCTCCTCCTCTTCCTGACCACCGCCTTCCTCCTCCCTCCGCCGTCTCATTGCCAGCTCAGCACCACCTACTACGACAGGTCGTGCCCTCGCTTCCCCCAAATCGTCCAGCAAATCACCACCGACCACCAAATCAAGTCCCCGGTCACAGCCGCCGCCGCCCTCCGCCTCTTCTTCCACGACTGCTTCGTCGACGGCTGCGACGGCTCCATCCTCATCGCCTCCAACAGCTTCAGCAAGGCCGAGCGCGACGTCTACCCCAGCCTCTCCCTCTCCGGCGACGGCTTCGACGTCGTCACCCGCGTCAAGGCCGCCGTGGAGCTCGAGTGCCCCAACATCGTCTCCTGCGCCGACATTCTCGCCGTCGCCACCCGCGACCTCGTCACCTTCGTCGGTGGCCCCTTCTACAAGGTACCCCTCGGCCGCAAGGACTCCCTCATCTCCGACGGCTCCCACGTCCCCACCAACCTCCCCAAACCCCTAATGCCTCTCCCCCAAATCATCTCCCTCTTCGCCTCCAAGGGCTTCTCCGTCCGGGAAATGGTCACTCTCGTCGGAGCCCACACCATCGGCTTCGCCCACTGCAAGGAGTTCGCCTCCCGGATCTTCAATTTCAGCCGGGACTCCGACTACGACCCGGCATTGTACCCGCCGTATGCAGAGCGGCTGAGGAAGCTCTGCGCCAACTACACGCAGGTCCCGGACATGTCAGCCTTCAACGACGTCATCACGCCGGGGAAGTTCGACAACATGTACTACAAGAACCTCCGGCGGGGGCTGGCGCTGCTGCAGTCGGACCAGGCCGTGGCCACGGACCCAAACACGAAGCCGATCGTGGACCAGTATGCCGCCAACCAGACGGCGTTTTTCGAGGCGTTTGCGAAGGCTATGGAGAAATTGAGTGTCCTTAATGTGAAAACCGGAGGGCAAGGAGAGATCCGGCACCGATGCGATACTTTCAACAATCTCAACACTAATTAACTGATGAGAATGTAGACAAAGATACTTGTGTTTGGATGCCGAGAAAATATTGGATGGAATTTTTTATTTACTGTATCTTCTCTGCCCAATGACTGAAACATTTGTCAAATGCAGTGGGAAAAGAGGGTGAGAAAATACACTAACAAAGAAGAGGAAAGACAAGAATTATACATGAATGAATTGCCATCCTTTACATGCACCACATGATCTCGCGCTTCATTATCAATTTGACAACATATCATACACATGGAAGAAAATATAAATTGCTTAGACCTCGAATTTAGCTCATGCAGATGCCAACCCATTGCTCCAAAAATGCGTGAAAATACAACTCCAATCGTCACCCGAATGTTTCCTGTACCATTCACTTAGCATGTTAACAAAACAATCCTAAACATGAGTTTGATTCACTTTTATGTCTGAAATGAGAAGACGATACCTTACATCGGTCAACAAGGCTTCCTCTTATCAACCTTTAGGTGAATATTAAACCACTTCTTCTTTTTAGGCCTATCCCTTGTTGTGGATCTCTTTTCCCTTACTTGCCCTTCTTCCTTGGCCTCCTTGGAGGCCCCCCTACTTCTGCTCCTACTGTTGAGTCGCTTCATCGGAGGAGCACTTGTGTATGAGGCATGGATTTCATTCCTTTGTTTGAGAAGATCGTCGATCTACAAATTCAACATAGAGATGTGTCTACAAATTTTCCGTTCCATCTGTACTTGAATGGTCATTTGTTATTATTGTTTTCAGAATTTTACTTACCGCTTGCATTTCCTGTGCATATCTACTGGTCATCTCCGTAAATTGAGCAAGAACCTGTCAACGTTCCCTGAGATTAATATGTAGTATACACAACCATATGCAGTACGCACTTATCTGAGTCAAGACTTCGTACCTCTCTGTATTCAGATTCAAATTTTGATATTTCTACTCTTTTAGTAAGAATTTGTGCTTCCACGGCTCTGAGATTCTCCTTTTCTTCTGTAAAAGGTTCCGTGCAAACTGCTTCTATTGTGTAGCTTACACTTTTAAAGAAGTTATCACCTATAATAAATATGGGAAAATTCAACATAATAGTCAGATTAGCGAAATGTATGAGCAAACATTGAAAAGCATAATTGAACTGATAAGTTGATGAACTGACCATATATAGCAAATATATGGGTTCCAGACTTAAGTTCAGTTATTTCACATGGCTGAAACCCATCCAACTTTTTGAAGAAAGCAGCGTCAGGGTCTTTTGCAGCAGCAACCTACAAAGACGAAATAGTGAATTAAAGAATATACACAAAGCTGAAGATGGATAAAAATTCCACTTAGTATCCTTTGATCCAAAAAATGAGAGAGATAACAATAATAGCACATTAGCTTACCGAGTTGACTGTTTGATCTAACCGATAAACAGGAAAACCAAGGAAAAACATTCCGGCAGACGTAACTTTACCTGTTTTGACACTGTCCTCCTACAACAAAAGATGTTATTGGTGAGTTTCTCAAGTTGATGAAATGATTAGCCTAAGTAAGGTTCAAAATTGTAGGAATTAATAGAATTTAATCAAAGCAGAAAAGTTGGATGTTGGCTCCTTAGAGAGAAGCAAATATATACCTGTAATGCAAGGCTTAATCCCCCACCCTCTTCTCGATCGAAGTACAACAACTGCACAAAGCCAACTATTTGATAAGATTACAGGCAACATTGCATGAATCAAGAATTAGTTGATCAAACAAACTCTTAAACCTGAATGTATGATATTCTTAAAGACTAGATGAGAGCTAGGGCAATAGAATGAGGAACTTAGCAATCAGTGCAACAATATTAATAGATTAAATAATTTAACTTAGAAAGAGCTAATGGCAGCTATATGTTGTTTAATACAACTCAGTTAAAAGTTAAAAACAGAGTAAAACAAGAGAAACCCTTGGAACTTACATAACTATTCTAACTAGCACAAGGAAAAAAATGATTATCAGCCATGGAAAGTAAAAATCCAATAATAAGTATGGAAAAGGTTGGCTATACGCAAAGTACAGATAACTCTGAAAACTATTGATGATCTCGATCAAAGGCAATGATATCAGTTGATTGGAGGAAATTCAAGTTCATTGAGGAATACCATGTAAACAACAAATGTTGAAAGTCTTCCATTTTCAAACCAATCCTTCCCTTCTGAATAAGTAAATTGAAAGAATCATCTAGGTTAGTTGCTCTGGTTGCACAAATAGATGAACCATATACAACTCTGGCATCAACAAGCTATCTTCATAAGGATAAAAGCTCCAAAACTACAAGTGATATACAGTTTAAATGTTTTTTTTTTCATTTTAAACTTCTATGTGATATCTCTGAATTTCCACTCGTGTCAGATATTTATGATATATCCAAACCTTGAATTTGCTTCTGTCAGATGATTGCACCCTACACACAAATCCAGCCCGTGCTTCCTCTTCTGTTATCGTAACCGAATAGAAATGAGCACACTGCTTTTCAACCTGCAAAAGGAGGCAAAGCTCAATAGACCACATTAACATCAAAATGACAAGTTGAACCAACATAGGAAAACCTCACCTTTCTAAAAAGAGGTTGGCCAAGTGGAAGCGGACGAACCGTGATCGTACCATGAAGTGCCTCCTCCAAGACAGTTGCTGATACAGTGGTCTTAATTGGTACACCGAGTTTACTGTATTAGATAGAGCAGTAAAAATAAACTCAAAACACTATTTGACCACTCATGGCTCTTGAGGGGCATAAGCTTTAGTGCATATATTAAAAAAAGAAGCACCAAGAAAGCAAAGGCATTAGTTTTTATAAAAAAATGAAAACTTACCTAAAGAGAGCAGCAAACATGGTATTCACAGCCCCCAAACTTGAAAGATCCAGCTCCAATTCTTGGCTTTCTGACTCAACAGCCTAGGCAAAAGACAATTATATCATGTTCGCCTTTAGATTTTCATGTCGGATGTAATACCAACATAGCTGACCATAGTTATAACAAACAGCATGTTGGAAATTCAACATGTCATAAACTATATTCCAAACCATGCAAGCCAAAGATCTTTCCTAATTAGGAAATATCACAAGACAGGGACCTTCTCAAATATCTCACCTCAAAACCAGCTGTGTCAAACTGACGCCTTTTGTCAAGGTCAGACAGGATATTATAAGAAAAGGTGACCTCCTTAAACATATCAGCTGCCTTTGGATCATTTGCATTCTTGTCAGGATGATACCTGAAAGAGTAAACAGCAATACTCATAATAAATTAATAACCAAAATCATCTCAGCATGTTGCTAATTGACTCATACAGATAGTCAATGGCACACCATTGTCTTTACCTACTAGATAATTGTAGAAATCATTACATTCTAAAAGATACCGACAAGTCTCACAAAAATAATGATAATAAAGTAATAATGATTAGCCATTAAAGGCAGTGCCTTTCCTGGTAATTATAAGCAGTGCAAAAGTGTATGCTTTTCAGAGAAGTGACAGATACATGGATTTAAACTAGGCTCTGAGATTTCCAAACAGCCCATATGCTTCTATCACCAAAACTATGTAACAAAAACCTAACAATACACTTTTCTTTCATCAAAAGGTTGCCAAAGTTCATGTGTTTTGTTCGCAACTATCAAGAAAACAAAGGATGTTAAAAAGGAGAAAAGAAGGTAGCAATGCATAAGTCACAATTAATTGAGTGAAAATCATTCAACTATACATCCCAAGACCTTTCTAAATTTAGACAACACCTAACCAACTGGAGTACAGTAAAAAAAAATATAAGATCAGAGAACCAAGAGTCCAAGACCACCTCTTATTAAATTATAGAGTGGGCAGTTAGTTCCACGTAACATCAATAGACACATGGTGCCAGATTTGAAGTTTTTAAAGAATGTGATTACAAAATAGCTATCCTCCTAGCACCAATATCTTTCACCTTTTCATATTTCCAATGGTCTTATTATGATGCATAACCCAAAGCAAGGGGACTTTCACTCTGACAACTGTATATGGGAATTTCAACCCATACTTCCACACACAAGAATGCCAAGCAACAAGGGGGTTACTGATGCCGTAGAGTAACCTAACATTAATTTTCAAATTCCAAACCCTCGGTGATTCTTGATCTTTTCATCACAGCTCTTATGCCACTGTTATCGTAAAGTATATTGTGCTTGAGGTTGCATCCTGCATTTAGGCTTAACAGAGCCATCTTGACCAAGTACCAAAAACGTCTTTCTTGAAAAGTCAGCATTTTCTTCGTCATACACGCATGATAACCCAAGATATGGGCAAACACAAAGTTAGCTGGCCCAGGGTCATAATTGTGACTAGTGAGTACTACATCAACTTCAATTTCCACACTTCATAATTGGCCACTATTGATATTGAAAATGAATTCAAAGTCCAAACCCTTCTCGATGACTTGTTCCACCCACCAACTAGATGGTTTGTATAAGGCCAACGGAGTTGTCATTTATCTATTCCTTTATGATTAAGCTTTTGCATATCTGAATCTAGAAAAAGACAAGCTACAAACAGTACTCTCGAGCTATTCACCCCAAATAGTAAACTGACAAAATTTATCATAAAACCTGCTGTCGTTTCACTGTCTCACACAACCAAGTGGTAATGTCTCCTCCAAATTATTTCATACTAGCTCACCTCACACCTAAACATCACAACAATGGCCCCATAACCATTAATCTCAACCTTCCAACCTCTACCCTCTCTCTATCCTCATTTGGTCCCTCACTGTTCCACATTATGCAACCAGGACTGCAGAACTGTCTCAATTGTAACAGCCTTGCCTTTACTCCTCCCTATATACTCACAACCAATACAAGAATAGTCTCAATGCAAGTTCCTCGTACTGTTATTTGGGAAGGTTGTCCATGGATAGTTGAATCTAAAAATATGTTAATTTGCTACCCCTTACCATAATTAACATTTGAATGCGCTACAGCCATTAATAAAAATAACTAAAATAAACAGGAAACAAATAAAGTTCAAATCCCTTTAAGTAAAGATCCAAAGTCATATAACCAACACAAAGTTCTGTATATACTGAAACACAACAACTGAGAGGTCAAACAATAATAAAAACTACAACCTTCACTGAAACAAACTTCCCTTCAAAACTTCAATTAGAAACAATTGCGAAGAAATGCAAAGCAATAACATACTTGAGAGCCATTTTCCGGTAAGCGCTTTTAATTTCCTGGTCGGTCGAGTTCCTGGAGACACCAAGGACCTCGTAGGGGTCCCGCCGGAGTTGCTTCGCCGCATCTTGGTTCTCCGATTTCGATCGATTAGCTGGCATATTTGTCCCGAATGCGCAGCAAGCTCACACAAATCTCAAAATTCCACCAAAAACCCTAAAAAAACGCCTCCGAAACACGAAGACTCGCCGCGAATTGATGTATCCGGCGAACAAATCTTGCCGGGAATAAGATTCAGCAGTCGATGAGAAAGAAAACCCTAGCAAGGAGAGAGAAAGAAGAAGAGAACCATGAAGGTCCAAGCTGGAACTTAGCAGGAGAGAGAAGAGGACAAGCAATTTTATCGTTGTTAAACAAATATATCGTAAAAAAATTTAAATGTGGTTGCGGCTATGTATGTGCTGCGCGGAGGGCGCAGTGCGCACAGGGGTCTTCGAACTTATTGTTGCGATTGTTCGTCGCACGTGTGACACGGCGTGCAGGGCGTATGAACCGTAGAACTACAGCATATAGAGTAGCAAGGGTGCGCACTGCGCTTGGGGCGCAGGGAAGAAAGTAGGCGAGACAATTTAAATGATGGGTAAGAGGGGGGGAAAGGGCATGAGAGGAGGGCCATATATGACTCTCAGAATTAAATGCCATTCAATTTCAAATCACAATCCTGGGATGATCTGAAGAGAAACTTAACCTCAAACATAAAAATAAACATAAATAAAATCATTATTAATGAGTTGATAATGACATATTTTTATTGTGTTAATCACAATTTTAATCATGTTCGGAGTTTAGTTACAATTAAACCTCCTCATTTTTCTCATAAATGTATCTATTCAGGCACAACTTATTGGTGATTATTGAGACTCATATTTTGGTTCTAAAAAATATATGGCTTAAAGGGAAATTTGGTGCTCAAACTTTGGGCTCGGACCAAATCTGGTGCCCAATCTTTTTTTCACCAGAGTTAGTGCTTAAAGTTTTATTTTGAACCAAATCTACTGCCTGCCGTCAGTGCTTGCTAACGGAACCGTTAGTTTGCTGACGTGGAAATTAAAAAATTAAAAAACAAACAAAAAAATAAAAAATTTCAGATCAAACCAATTGTTCTTATTGTATTCTTAGTGTTCTTGAGAGTGTTCATTGTGTTTTTCAAATTTAACACAAAACAAATTCTCAAAAGCAATTGAATCAAACACACTTGCAGCTCTCTTTTGGTAATAAAGGCATAAGAAAATACACAAAATCAAGAAACTAGAAGTCACTGCAACAATACAAAAAATCAATAACAGTGGTCACCGAATTCATACTTGAACTCAACATCTCCAAAACCCCACAACTTCTCAGAAAATCAAGAAAACAAAGCTAAAACCAATAGCACCCTAAAGACCAATAAGTTGGGAATAATTAAAAAAAAAAAAAGGAAGAAGAGAGAGGAGTAACTGACACAAATCCATATCCAGAATCTTCAAGAAAAATAGGAAATTTTTGAAAACAAAAGTGGCAAAAAAAGAAGAAAAAATAAACAACCCATTTTCAAATCTCCAAATCTCTTCCTTTGGGCAGACTCAAAGT
>JAYMTK010004306.1:0-11255 GCA_036897405.1 Pelargonium myrrhifolium | reverse complement strand
CACTTTCCCACTCTCTTTCCCTTGACTTTTTTCGAAACACAGTATTTTACTTTGACCAACAACTTGCCCTTATCACCCTCACTTTCCCTTATCAAAAAATTGGTTCTCAAACGATACCTAAGAGATTCTCATCTCTATACAAAAGTTTAACTCAAAACTACCTTTGTTCTACTCTGATGGTCTCTCTTTAAAAAAGTATTGGGCCACATATTTTGGGCTCTAGCCCAAATTTGGTTCCACTATGGGCCCATAATAAACCCTAGAAAACCTTATATATAGCAATTAAAACAAAACCATTGACTGGACAGAGAAAAAAAATGCAGATCTTCGTGAAAACACTAACCGGGAAGACCATTACTCTCGAAGTCGAGAGCAGCGACACCATCGACAATGTCAAGGCTAAGATCCAAGACAAGGAAGGTAATTACGTAACTTTCATTTCCTTTCCCTCTTGTTTGGATGCCGAGAAAATGAAGGCAAAATAAGAGAAATTTAGATATTTCAGTGGGTTCGTTTCTTAATTTGCTGAAGAGAAGCTGTGGTTTTTGAAATAGGAATCCCTCCGGATCAGCAGCGATTGATTTTCGCCGGGAAGCAGCTGGAAGATGGCCGAACCTTGGCCGATTACAACATTCAGAAAGGTTAATCTCTTAACTTCGTCTCTCTTTGTTTTGTGTAGAAATTGAATTGTTTTATGAGATTTACGATTCGTATTACTTCAGAATCAACACTTCATCTTGTTCTGAGGTTGCGTGGAGGAATCATAGAGCCTTCATTGATGGCTCTGGCTCGCAAGTACAATCAGGACAAAACTATTTGCCGCAAGTAAGTCACTTTCCTTGTATTCATTCACAGTAACATTTTTTGGTTGTATTTTGCCCAATTGCACTCTTTACTGTGCAGTGACAAGAAATTAGTTGATATTGAATTTTTGGTTTCTGAAAGTTTGAATTTTTTAGGTTTATAATTGATTTGTCATACTTAAATACTGATGGGAGCTAACTTAGCCTTTTTTGCTGTAATAAGTGTGACTGAGGTTATAAAAGCTCCCAAAATTGATTCCATTCTTCAACTTTGTCTGCTGGGCTCATTCGTTTCCAGTTGATTTTCATGTAGTGGAATATTTTGTTTGTCACCATGCATTAGAATGTTACAATTAAACTGGTTCTTATATAGCTATCTACTGAGGAGGGGAAATCAAGTTGACTGATTGCTTACCAACTGTTCCAAAGAATACAGTTTTTAATGTATTGTTTTAAAGTCTAAGGGGATTGATTTGTATCCATATAAATAGGCCCTCGTTTGCTGGTTCTGAGCTACTGAGGTTGTAATAGTTTCCATTTCACAATATTTCATGGTTGGAATTTCCTTTGTAATTGTTTATTGGATCACTTTGGACCATGTTGCCTCTTGGAATGACCGCATATCTGACTACCCTTCACCTGGTTCTCAGAACTGGATACTGCTGAGCTGGAATCTGTATATACATTTACATTTGACAACATCTTTGGTGTTCACCTCTTCCATGTATTGTAATATCTTCTGTTTGAATTTCAAAATTCAAATTCCTGATGATGTTGGTATTTACATATGCATTTGATAACTTCATCTTTGGTGTTCACCACTTCCATGTTTTGTTATTATGTTTGAATGCAATTTTTTTCAAAATTCAAATGCATTGATTTATTTTGTTCTCCTGATGATGTTCTTGGGACTATTAGTTGAACCTTCTCTTGCTCTTTACAGTGCAAGAGCAGGCATCATCGGTCCCAATATTACTTTCCACTTTTTGATATTTTGACTGCTGGGCATATATTCTTGCAGCAGTCAATATTTTCATGGTGGTATATATTGAAATTATATGGTTCTCTCCTCTTTTTTCATTGGTGGTGTATTGTTTTGATAAATCTTGTATTTTTGGTTTGGTAGGTGCTATGCTCGTCTTCATCCTAGGGCAGTTAACTGCAGAAAAAAGAAGTGCGGCCACAGTAACCAGGTCCTTATTTATTTGTTCGTTTATATATCCATCCTCATTTTTTGTGTGCTGGTACTTCTGATTATAACAAAATGAAATCATTGTTTTTTACTATGCAGTTGAGGCCGAAGAAGAAGATCAAATAGATTTTCATCTGTATGTGTTTTTTGCCTCAGAGTATGAGTCCTATTTTATCGAATTTGACCAAGAGAAACTTCTTTTTTGAACAATATTGCAATGAATTTTGGTGTGCCACATTAAAACATTTGTAGATTATGTGTTGTGAATTTGAAATCTTTTATTCCCGCGAACGTATGATTCATGTAGTTGGTTACATTATTGTTTAAGAATCGTGATGGTATTAACAAAGTGCAGTACAAGGAGCTATTTTATACTCTGTTTTTCAACACTGTCATGTGTGATCATTTTGTTTTGTTTGCCAGAATCCAGATTAATAGTAGCATAACTATCAGTAATGATGGTATCAATTGCAATATTGGTAATGTTATCATTTTGGCCCAACTTCAAATCTAAGGTTGATTATGGCCATAGTCTAAGCTCAACAAAAAGGGCAGTATGATTATAGACTTATAGTAATAATCTAAAGTAATGAAACTTAATAATCTCCTTAAATTTTTGCGATTGGATTCAAATTGGTCTATGAACTTTGTTTATTTTAAAATGGTTACCAATTTTTTTATTTGGACTCAAATTATCCTTGTTGGTTAAAAATGTTGTTGTGGTAAAATGTAATATTAAAATAGATTTAGGTTGCATTTGGGAACTTGGATTTAATTTGAATTTTGTCATTTGAAATTCAGTATTTAAAATAGAGAAAAAAGAATCCCAGCCATGATTTATTGGCTGAGACTCTCAGCCAATAAATCATGGTCAATGAGGTGATGCCACGTCCCTAATTAATACCCATACCCACCTCAATGAATTTGTGGGCGTGGAGCGTCCGCCTGGATCCATATTTCTTTGTGTCTTAGCTGAGATTTTCAGCCAATTAATATGGCTGAGAAACCAGGTACTCTTTAAAATATTGTATTTTAAACACAAATATAATGTTCGGAAAACTATAGAATTTCAAATGACAAAGTAAAAACTATCATTTGAAATCTTATGTTCTAAGTATGTTTTGAATGTTTTTGGATTTGATTCAAATTCAAATTCTTGGAGTTTTCAAATACCTCATTTGACTTAATTTCAGCATCTTAAATGATATGTTGGTTTTCAAACACACTATAATAATAATAATTTGGGGTAATTACATGTTGCTATCATCTTAAATGTCGGTTTATCATGTTACTACTATGTCTTACCATGTTACTTTTCTAATAGATTTTTTCCCATCACGTTACTATCTTGAGAGAGTCAAATTTCGTTAAAATTAACGGAAAAAATGGATGGAAACACAATTTGGATCTAACAGGATAGTTACATGGAAAAAAAAAAATTTAGGGTAGTAACATGATAAATTGGAATCTAATAAGTTAGTAACCTGTAATTACCCCTAATAATTTTAATGGCGTAGGTAGTAAAGTAATTTGAGTCCAAGTATTAAAATCCATATATTATTTTGGTATAAATAAAGTTTAGGAAGTATATTACATGCATAAACTTGTTTATGGATAGTCCAGAGGGGAGGTTACGACCTGTGCCTTTGGATTGTTTATTTATGATATTATAACCTTAGTTGAGGGTAGGGGTAGAGTGGATTTTAGCCATATTAGGAGGTCGGCTAATGTGGCAACTCACGCTTTGGCAAAGTCATCAGTGTCGATGGTGGGAGTTGAAAGTTGGGTTGGTCATATTGTACCCGAGTTTATTGCTCCTATTGTAACGAGTGATTTGGAATAAAAGTTTTGTATGTTTTTCTCAAAAAAATAAATAAATAAATAAAGTTTAGGAACTATATTACATGCATAAACTTGTTTATGGACCAAATTGAGTTTTTTTATTTTAAATAACTTTACACAAAAATTGATATAAGAAATAATTATATTGAATTAAAACTTAATGACGGTGGAAAAGGTCTAAATAAATTTCATGATCATTTTAAACTCAGTCAAAGAAATCTGTTAGGAGTTGTTGTCTTGTCCGCTTGTTAGGGAAAATTGTTTCGGAAAAAAATTCAAGTATGAAAATTTGTGGTTGGATTCATAGGCTTGGATCTTAATTCTTGATTTTTTGGTGCTTGCCCAAGGGTAGCACATTGTGTAGAAATTTAGGTGTATTTCTTGGAAACCGTCTTGAACGTAAGATTAAGAATCTCAACTAAGTGAAAGTATCTTGTAAATTGTTCGATTTAATCCTTTTACCAAGGAAGAGTGTCCTTTTACAAGTTACAACCAGTCCCACGATGTGTCATGTGGTTGGTTGTTAATTGGTGGTGTTAGGTCTTTTTTCGGTGTAAGAGTTTTAATCTTCTGGGAGTGCCAACCACGTGCGTCGGGGGATATTCAGAACTTATGTAAACTTTTCAAGCGTTACAGGGAGGAATTAAGTTCCTAAAAGTTTCTACCGTTGTAGATAACGTCTCAGTGTTCCAACGAAGCAAGACATTGTGCCGTGCGTTGCGATACATGAACCTTGGAGGTGACAAAGCAAAGGAGGGGCCTTGATGAGGTCCTGATGAGGCGGGTAGTTATTGTGGCTTCCTATGAAGCGGGAAGATGTTTTAACTAATGACAAATTACGCAAAACCATATTTTAGCACACAAAACAACACTAATGACATTCATTAACTAGATGTCTGACCTAATTCAAAACAAAAACTAAACCATCCATCAGTAAAGATAGGATGGTTATTATTTTCTCATGCTCTTACTCTTACATATATTAGCTACCTTATACTATTTCCGGTCTCGATCGATCGGTCTTCATAAGAAGATCATTTAAGGAACGTGAAACCCATCCTTGTGCTCATCGTCTACTTAACAGGTGAATTTGTGTTCATCACCATAGGCTTGCTCATGCTCCATGCTGTGAGGCTCTCCACAGTGATGGGCTCTGATCCATTGTTGAACACAAACAAGCGAGCTCTGTCCTGAATTGCTATGGTCGGATAAACCCTAGATGAGATGCATGTTTTCCCTCCCGCCGCAAAACTTTCCACTACTGAATGATCAATCTATACGAGAAAAACCAAATTCGTAAGAATTAATCAGACGTTTAGGAGTTTAATATATATAAAAGTGGATGTCATTTAAAGCTGGCAATTCGTGTCGTGCTGAATGTTGATTGTCTGTGTAACCCAACACAAATGTAACACGTTTACAAACACAAAATACAGAAACAACGCGTTTGACACGTTTTTATGATTAATTTATAATTATACCCTTAAGTATGCCTGTTAGATGTGTTGTGTATGTCACAACACGACTATTAATCGTGTTTGTGTTTTGAAAGTCCCAGTACAAGCATGACTCGAAAACTAAACGTGTTGGGTACTTGGGTCTCCGGCACGAATACAACACAATTACAACATGCATGTGTGAGACCGAACACGCTAATTTCATGTCGTTTTGTACGTCGTGTTACAACACAAATTATCAGCAATATAAATACTCTGTTTTTGTAGTGAAATGATTGAAGATCATACCAAACTCCTTAGAGAGAGCTTGCCAGTAGTCAAGTCTATATTGTCAACATAGCCTGCAAATGATGGTTTGTACATTTTTTCCCCAGTCTTCAAAGAGGAGCTATTGAGGAAATTAAACCAAAAACAAATGTATTAGAGTTATTAAAATAATAAAGAGAATTGAGATTTGGTACATAAAAATGAAACAAGACAAACCTTCTAGCATCTGAGCACATGAGGACTTTATAATTGGCAGTCTGGTTCATATCCTTGAAAATCCTGAAGAAAACAGGAGTGTACTCTTCTAGGTTCTCAGAGGCCAATGTCAAGAGCCCAAAAGGCCCAACCCCACCAGGGACTGTTGAGCCCTTTAGCCCACAAACATCTAGTGCATCAAGCCCAGCCCAGCTTGGGTCAAAAGGTTCTACTGATTTTGCACTCTCCAAGCTTCCAAATGAGAATTCCACCACAACATCAGCCTGCAATCAATAGCAAACTATTAGTACTAACAAATGAGAAAAGAGAATATCACTTAATGAGTTGTGGAATTTAGCTACAATATGGACAAAATTAAACCTGGGCAGCAGTGATTCCTTTGACATCAACTTTGTCTCCCAAATTGATTGTCTGTTTGGGCAGCTCAACTTTGGCAGATCTCAGACTTTCAACTTCTTTTATGGGCCATTGCACCAATTGCTTGCCGCTCTCATCCAACAAAATCGTCCTCGGGAGCAACTGCATCAACACAAACATGGGTTTGAACCCGAGGAATTGAACATTAAGTTCGGTCTTTTTTCAACGTGCATGTGATTAGAATTGGTGTAGAAAATTATACCTGAATTCCAGCCCAACCCTTTTGGACATCATCTTGTGCAGTATCAGACTCATTAGCCCATCCCCACAAGATCCTCCGGTTCTGCTGCGGATCGAAGAAGCTCTTCGAAGCATAGAAGTTCCCGTAATCGTATCTCAATCCGCTCCATCCGTCAACGGATCCGGGGTCCGGTGTATACGTGTCGTTTTCCCGATGATACGTCCCCAAAGTATAGTACTCGTACCTCGTCAAGTCAAGGCTCACCTTAAACACGTGCTTCACATTTCCCTCCAAAACCGACGTGTCCAACCCGTTCACCTGGCTCATGCCCACCGGAAAAAAGTCCGGGCACTCCCACATTCCGGTGCCGTTTTGGGAGTGGAGCGGGTGGTGGGCCTTCACCCACACCTTGAAGTCGGTGCTCCGGTAAAGGTGGGCTATTCCACGGTGGTGGTGCTTGCTTCCGACCACCATTTTCCAGTGGCCGCCGTCGAACCAGGCGGTGGTGGGGTCCCGGAACGCGCTCATGTTGACGCTGGTGTCCGACGCGCCGACGATCGGGTTGTCGTCGGGCTTGTCCCACTCACGGAGGTACGGGTCGGATTTGTTTTTGGGAACGGCGTAGTTTTGGATCTGGTTTTCTTTGTCGTCGAGGCCGGTGTAGAGGATTATGGGGGTGTTGTCGGGTAGAACCGTAGCGGAACCGGACCAACAGCCCTTGACATCGAAGGGCTTGGATGGATAGATGGCGGGGTCGAGAGCTTCCCAGTTGATCAGGTCCTTTGATACGGAGTGGGCCCACACGATGTTGCCCCACACCGCACCTTTCGGGTTGTACTGGTAGAATAAGTGGTAGTATCCATTGAAGTACATGGGTCCTGTTTGGGATTCAGAAAAATCAATAACATTTTAACAAATTTAATTATAAATGGGTTAAATGTTTTGAGAGAACTGAACTTGTTTTTAGTCGGTTTACCCCTTGAATTTTAAATTTTTAATAATTTGGTCATAATTACTTGATATTGCCGGTTATGACCAGGTACGGTAAAAGTCAGATGTTTTTAGACCTCCTACGCTTGTTTTCATTTTAGAATTGACCTCTAGACTCAATTTTTAGTTGGTTTAGCGTCTAGACTTTTTTCTTTTAACAATTTGGTCATAACCGACAATCTCAAGTCATTATGATCAAATTATTTAAAATTTGAAGTTCAGAAGTTAAACCGACTAAAATCTAAGTTTAAGGGTCAACTATGAAATGAAAACAAGTACAAAGAGTATAGAAACATTTAAATCACTATAAAAATTCATTATATTTTCTGAATTATTTATAAATTTAACCATATAAAATTCAAATATAAAATTTAATATTAAAAAAATTGCACAATTTACAAGCAAAATTTCAAAAGAAACTATATAAAAAAATTCTAAAATTCCCAAATAAAATTCTAAAAATCCAAAAACATATCTCAAAACTTGTTATAAAAATTGAATTATTTTTTTGTTTATAGTTATATGCAAAATATGAATTTTGATATACTTATATGGACTTCTTCCTTTTTATAGTTTAACTATATAAAATGTGTACAAAAAGATTGTGAATCTAGAGCTTATAAAATAGTCAAGTGCGCAAGTAAAAGATTATAGAGACTCACCATTTGGATCTATCGTTGTTGATGAATTTGATTTCCAATTTAAGCACCAGAAAAAAAAAATGAAAGCGACAAGTTAGAGATTAATGTAGTTGAAACCAAAAAAGTAACATGAACATATGAGATTGTGTCTAAAGATATGGTTTAATTATGATAATGATAGCCATTATATACGAGGATACAAAAAAAAATAGTGGAATGCATTATGCAATAAAGAAACAATATCAAGGAGTTCGAAAATTAGAGATAAAACAAATTATTTCCACCAAATAAAAAGTTATGCATAGAATATGATATAAATAGCAAGGTGTGCATAAAGTGCTATTAAGTTATCAAATGTGAGCATAAAGTGTTTATAAAAGCTCCAAATTTTTTGCCAAAACAACACATAAGGTTGCTTTTATTTTATAAGAATATATGTTTCAGATCCCACTAGCTAACCTTCCTGATCCTCCCCAATTTCCATGAGGAAGCCAAAAAGCTAACAAGTGGCAAACACAAAACATGAAAGAAATTGTAAAATGAATGCCATATATAGGTGGGGTGATGAGTTGATGACTAAGCCAAAGCCACCTTTGAAACAACATATCAAAGTTATAGCATCACATTTTCTCTCCTTTATGTTTGTACATTTAAATCATTATTTTTATCGACTTGAAAAGTTATAACAAGAAATTTCGAATATGAAAATTAACTGTTACTGCACTCGGTTAATAAAATTTTGGTATACATAACGTACCTATAAAAACATGTGTAATTCTCTTTGCATCACATGAGACATCATATTGTTATGTCATATAATGACCTTTAAAAACAACATTTAACCTCCTCTTTTCTACATATATCCCTAAAAGCTATGATATTGACTTGGAAAGAGCCCATATAGAACAAATAACAAGATATAGGCCACAAGGAAGTGTGAAATATGGAAGATGCATGCATGCCCACTCTAACTAGTAACAAAATGGTCCCAATTGCAAAGGTGGTCCTTTCAAGTTTCAATGTTGAGGCATGCAACTTTGCAACACTATGTGTGGATTGTAGAGGTGGTGATTTTGAGGTTGACATCTACCTATCTCTATCACACACCATTTTGTTAAATTGGAACAGGAACTCACTCTAAAATAGAAAAACCTTAAGAACATATTAACAAGACAACTTTTAATACTCGAGAGAGATGACAATTTGTGTTGTAATATGACACACGACACGAATTTAGCATGTTGCACATTTTGTAATCGTGTCGCGCTTGTGTTAGAAGACTTAATATGTTTAGTACGTAATTGTGTCGTGTTCGTGTTGGGTTTTCAAAACAATCACGCATTATTATTAGTCGTGTTGTGGCACACATACTTCAGGTTATACTTACAAATTGATCTTAATAACATGTCAAACGTGTTGAATAGTGTCGTGTTAAACGTGCTGGTTCTATCATACAAAATATGTTGGATTGTGTTTTTATCAAACGTGTTGTGTCAACACGAACTATTTAGTTATCATGTTAAATGTGTGTTCAATCATTCCACACAACTTTTAAACATTACTCGATTTTCAATACGCATACATGAGTTGTCAACTTAAATAGCTGACGTTTAGGGGTCATTGTGTTTTAAAATTAATGAGGAAGGAAACTAATGCAAGTTAGATATAGAAAGTCACAAAACTAAGTGAATAATTAATGGGTCCTAATATTTCCTGAATTGGGACACACACATATACATATATTTATATATATATATATATATATTTATGTATCATAATTGCTCACAACATAGAACCACCAAGACCCAATTTCTTTTTGTTTTTTTGTGGGCAAGTGTTTTTTCTTTTTTACCAAAGTTGAAAAAATGAAAAACTTTAGAACCCACCGAGCAATTCTTGCACTGTCTGGAAACTATACCATTTCATATGTATATAGGTACTTCTGACTTTATTTCATATATCATGAATCCATTGAATTTCATTAAAGATGTAAGTCCAAAACCATTTTACATAATTAAACCAGTAAGTTAGGCATCATGAAGTGACCAAACACATAATCTTTACATGACTATATATAATATAGTATATGATATAGATCGAGCGTGAATGGCAAGCATGTCACAATTGCAAATTCCATGTCATGCATGGCCATTATACATCCAAAAATAGATATCAAATTAGATAGCAACCAAAACAACTTAATTTATAAAGATGTTATATACATGTAAACGTTCAAATGTTCAATAATTAAAAAAATTATAAATTTTGAAATCAAAATCTTGAGTTTTGTATATATATTTGCATAATAATGTTCGAGGAAGTTGTTTATGTGAAATCAAAATTTGTTTCAATCCAACGATTTAAAGAAAAAATCAGTATAAAGACTGAATTAATCTATAGAGAGTTGAATTCATCAATATACACATATTCATAAAATTATGATTTAAATTTATTTGGAAAACCAATGTGTAATCACATAGTGGAAGAGTGAACAAATGTAATGCCATGCAACAAACAGTTAAAATTCACTTCAAAATTATGAATATATAAATGTGTGTGTGTTCATTTAAAAACTAACTGCAAAAATAAAGAAAATAATAATTCAAAAAACAAGAATTGAAACGAACCGTTAATCCAATTTCTAGGAGGTTGAAAATGGTAGCCAGTTCTGTGCATAGTGTGGACCTCTTCGGCAGCGAGAGACTGCAATTCTGGGTATACAAAATGTGAAGCTTCCACACCAACATTATCCTTATTATTGTTTATCACAAAACTCACGATGAAACAAACTAACAATAGAAATCTCAGAAACCTTGGACGACCAAGATCAAGAACAGGAGGAGGTTCCATTTTTTTTTTTGTAGAAGTTTTATTATATATAAAAAAGTGAGTATATAAAAATGATGATGGATTGAGAAGATGAGAGGGAGAGGAAGAGAGTGATTGTAGGTAGAGAAAGATGGAGTAAGGGTGCTATTTATAGGCACAAAATATGGAGTTAGGTACATGTTATACTTCTCTATCTCTTTATCTAATTCTCTATTAATTAATTAATTAATTGTTTTCTTTGAGTGATAAAACTAAGAGAAATGCTATTTGTCCCGAGAGTTTTACAAAAACTCTTGTACAAAGTGAGTTGGCAATATAGGTGTAATTAGTATTAATTAAAATTAATTTCCACTTCATTTTGTATTACAATATAAACTTTATTCAACTACTATTATAGCCTTTTTAGTTAATATTTTTTCT
>JAYMTK010004305.1:0-11255 GCA_036897405.1 Pelargonium myrrhifolium | reverse complement strand
CTTTCGCCTTCTCCGACCTCTGCCGGAGGTCACCCCGATCTCGCCCAGGTCACGTGACCGGCCGGAACCATCGTGAGATCCGACCCCAACCTCCTTCAACGAGAACCACCGGAGCTCCATGTCGGCCGCCGATTCCGAGCTCTGGCCTCCGTCAAGAGGAGCCGCCGGCCCGGAAAAAGCACAGGCGACCTTAACGCCAAAATCACTGGCGTTAAGCCTATTAAAAAAAAATGATGAGGGTGCTAGTTTCCTTAATTAATGGTATTAAAGCCTACTTTAGGCTACAAACCAAAAAAACCCATATGGTACATGTTACTTTAAATTTATTTTCAAAGCGGTGGTTGAACAAACGTATACATAAAACTGAGTAATTTAAATGATTGTAATAGAATAGAATCAGACGACTCAGTCTATATTCTACTACAAAATAATTACTAAGTCAGGACTATATGACTCAAAAATCCTACAAAATGTATTCAGGTTCTCCATAAATAAGATCCAAGGAGTTTTGCAAGAATTCGCCTCCTTTAAGGGCTTGTTCGGCATCAACAATAAGCCCTATTTTGCCTCAGTCTTGGCATGCCACGTAAGAGAAAGACAACTTCCACGTGAGGCTCTTTTTGTAAAGGAGCATTTGTCTTACGTATGTCTTAACAAAAAGAGAAGAGATAACACATGAAAATGTTTGCGTAACACCCTTACTCTAGATCTAGTTCGAAAAGAAAAGCAGTTAAAAGAAGAAGCACATGAACAAACCAAACAAATGTGGAGCTCGTCTAGGCCCAAACAAATATATAGGTCGACCATACGAATCCTGAGGTTCACTAGACCAGCAAATGAGGTTAACTAGCATATATCACTTATTGAAGTGATTGAACTAAATATTACAATAATGACTGATTTTTACCATATATATGTTCATTAACTTTTTTCTTTTCGGTCTAAACCATAGGGTTTCAAAGCGGGCCCGCATTTTCAACAGTTAGCACCTTTAAACCGTTTGACCACTTCAGACTAAACCTCATTCGAGTTTTGTTCACAGGTTAAAGATTTCATATTTATTTAGTAACTACCCACTTTCAAAATATATTTTAGTGGTAATTACAGGTTACTACCCTACCCTATTAGATTCAAATTTATCATGTTACTATCCTAAAAAAAATTTGTTTTCATGTAACTACCTTGTTAGATCCAAATTGTGTTTCCGTCCAATTTGTTCGTTAATTTTAACAAAATTTGACTTTCTCAGGGTAGTAACGTGATGGAAAAAAATCTAACAGAGTAGTAACATGATAAACCGACATCTAAGAGAGTAGTAACATATAATTACCCTTATATTTTATCAAACAATCAAAATACCATTTTAAACTCTTTCAACTAATTTCTCAAAACAATCATACAAACCTATAATGAAACCAGCACCAAAATGCTGCTGCAAACAAACAATAGCACCAAACACAAACCCTCCAAAAGTTGAACCCAAAACCCACATATCAGAATCCACCTCAGGATCTATATACACCAACCTACCAGCAAGAACACCATCACCAACCAGAACTCCATGAGCAAAGTAGATTCTTGATAGCAACTTAACAAAACCAGAACCAACACAGAATGGATAAACAAGAGCTCTCTCCTTCGAGTTCTTGATCATGTTGAACAAGATTTGCGGCAAAAGAAAAGTTTCTACCAGAAAACCAGCATAAGATTTCAAGTCCTTTTGAAGGTTTAGGTCTCCGACAAGATGAGACGCGGAAGGAGCAATATTGAAGTCTCCGTATTGTTCTTCGTTTCTCGTCCAGTGAATAACTAAAGCAATCAACAATCCAACAGCATGTACTCGGAGAGATACGAGTGTAACTTTCTTCTCAGCATCCCACAAGCTTTTTCGGTTTTTATCAGTCTTTCTTGCTGAGCATACAAGCTTCACAAGATAGATTTGCATCAAAGAGGTTGAAGTTGTAACTACCCTCGTTATGATCTTGCTCGTTTCGAGCCATACACTTCCAAGCAAAACGATCTCCCCATAAACGTCTAGCGCGAGAAGTATCATTTGTGAAAGAGTGAGAATCAGGAGCATGACAATGGAGATGAAGGGAAGAACATGAGGGTACCTTGTCGCATAAAGGAGCTGATATCCCGTGAAGATCAAAGCAAGTGTCTTGGATAGGAGTTCTGCAGAGATTTGAAACTCGAGTCTCCGAATGTATTCTCTTGTTTCAACAGCATAAAAAGAAATTGCAGACAACTCTAGCTGTTCAAAGTGAAGAGGATCTGAAGTCTCCCGCGTGCTCTTGATGCTTCCTTTGGTGTAAATTGCGGTCTTCGAGTTATATGGAGGGAACTGCAAATTCACAGCAATGGCACAATCAAGATTCTCTAACATTTGGTTCTCCAGGACAAGACTTTTGCAGCCAACCATACACAAGCTTCCTGTTTGAGCATCGTAAACTCCTTCTGCAGAGATCACTTCCTTTTTCTCGCGTCCAAAGCTCATCTTGTAGCTGATGCTCACTAGGCTGTTGCTGTAATTTGCCCGAGAAAGAGAATCATGATACGAATACGATGCATAAAATTGATCACCAACTGAGAGCGGAGTAGAATAGCCCTTAAAGGTTTCTCCTTCTGCGTTTTTAACAATCATGTCATGTAATATCATATCGAAAGAGTAGCCATTTGGAAATCTCTCCCTCATCCTGCTCTTAGACTTTCTTGAGCACAATTCGGGCATTCTATCAGCTTCTGTGTACTCGTACTTCAATCCCGGGACCTTCTCAGTGTTTTCTGCAGAACGCAAAACGATCTTGTTGAAGTACCCTGAATCGTTCACAGGTTTGGTGCTCCAAATTTCCCCTACAATGCTACTTCTCTCTCTGACAGACCAGACCGCTGGGAACCTCAAACTTAACCTTGTTGAACAATCATCAATACGAGAATCAGCTAAGGAATCTGAGGCATTTAGGACCCGACAAGCTACAAGAGACAGCTGATTCTGCTTCTCATCCCACAATCCTTCTGCTACCAATGCTGTCTTGGGATTAAAAGGCCTATAGTATCCAATGTTGCTACTTTCGGAAAAGTCTATCAACAATCTAATTTTTTGTTCATCCTCTGAACAAAATCTTCTATGCACAACTACATTTAAGCGCATAACAGAGGGCAAATATTGATCAGGCCCGCTGAATGGATTGCAGTTCGTGGTAGGATTGCATTTCTTTTCGTATTTCAAATAGAATCTGTTATTATCTGACCATGGAAGAAATCTGCAGAAATGTTGAATTGGAACCGAACCAAGAGACAAACTTGAAAGATAATTACTTCCATCAGAACTTGTATCCAGCATTTCTTTAGAAACCAAAGTATACTTGTAATTCATATGAGGAAACATCAATATAGAAACTGGATGGAAAGAGTTCGAATCGTTAGCAGAATTCAAGCTCCTCAATGACCCGGTAACCAAACTAGTTATGCTCCTCGAATTCTTGAAACTATTGAGCTCTAGAAGAACAGGAAGTTCAAACAAAGTACCTGCTCTTGTCTTAGTAGAACTTGTTCCGACCATACAGAGCTTTCCTGATGATTCATCCCAAAACCCATCTAGCTTGAAACGAATCGAACTTGTATAGGCATGACTCAAAGGATCAATATAGTTGTCGCCATTTCTGCTCTCGACTTCCAGTTCAGCTTCAACTTTGTAAACCCTTTTCGCCTCTGTTAGATACAAGCTTTTGGTCCACAACTGGATCCAATTTGGAAAACTAGAGGACATTGGAGACGAGTTCAGACTAAAAATCCTGTCACCTCCTGTGTAAAAACCATCCTGGAATTGCGGTTGAAGAGGAAAGCTGGTGCGAGGCATGTCTGTGCTCGGGGTGGATTCTGAGACTATTGAAGAGCAATGATCAGCATAAGAAACTCTATAAGCATAAGTTGGAACAAAGTTCAGAAACAATAAAGTGAAGAGACAAGAAAAAATGTAAACATGAGACCCTGACAGTATACCCATTATCAGATATTTTACAGTACTCAGAAGCAGAACGAAGAAGATACCTAAGGTTTCTGCATAATATCAAACCATTCTTCATGTGTCAAACATCTTTGTCACCTGCAAGTCAATGCACTAATATAATCTTTAAAAACCGGCTCGGGGAGTCCAATGTTGCTAATTCAATCTCATAATAAAAACAAGATTGAGAAGGGAAAGAGACAGAAGGCTACACCACAAAGTGGTAAACAAAAAACTACAAAACAGGAATTTGCACCCCAAGAATAAAAATGAAGAGATATTACTCATATATATGCATAGCAACTTAGTAAAATTTGTTCAAAAACTTGATAAAAAGACTAAGAATTATTATAAAATAAGGGCATTACACCATCTTGACAATATACTTGATAATTAGATGTGAAACCTATAACCCCACTATATGCCTATATACAGTCCCCAAAATTATACGTAATCATCCTGAAGATATTAACATGAAATGCTTAATAATTTCGTGGTAGATATAAAAAGCTGAAGACGAAAACACTTTCTCAAATCTCAAAATCGCCTCCTCATCCATACATCATTCATCTTGAAATCTTGACACCTGCACAGTTGCTCCCTGTGTTGGCAGGAGATAGGAACTTCTCACAGTCTTTGGCTCCAATCTTCACGAAGCCTGTAGCAAGCACATTGACGTATTTGGCAACATTTTTCCTAAAAGAATCAGAGCAACTCTTGTCACCCTCATCAACATCCTGAACCCCTCCTTTGACAAGACACCCAACTTGAGCACCATCAATATATGCTTTACATGCCACCATAATATCATGAGCACGCTCACAAAAGTGCCCAATAACAAAGTCCTCAAAATGCTGCCACCAAATATATCATAACTGATTAGATATTAAAAAAAACAAACGGTTAAAAAAGCTGCAAGGAAGTAGAAGTAGGTTTATAACCATAGAGACGAATATACTGAGCCGTGGATGGTCTCAACAGGAAAAGGCCATAAATAATAGTAGAAATCTATGCTTAACCCCAGAAGGTAAACTATGAATAAATTGACACATCATGAGTTGTATTGCACGTATAGTATGATTTCATCTATAATACTACTAAAAATACCTCCAAACCAAAAGGCACATCATGAGTTGTATTGCACGTATAGTATGACTTCATAGCAGTAACAAGTTTCTTTGTGGCATCTGACCAAATAGATAGGAGAATGGAATATTTAATTTCAAAGTTGAGAGAAGGAAAGAACTCTGAACTTTTATGATCTTCCTAAGAAGAACTATGCATATTGACTATTGAGTCAGGAAGCATAGCCAACTTGAGACCATCACTCCATGTACAACATAATGATGTATCCTAAATATGAACCCATGCAGTTTTTGTGCCTAAGAAGTTCAATTATGTTTGATATTTGGACAGTGATGTTTAACACCAATTTGATTCAACACAACAGGAAAGAGGTTCAAATAATAAATTACAAGTAGAGTGTAGTTTTCTCAATTACTGACATGGTACAGTAGATATTCATATTTTTACCAAGTATTGTCCAATTACTCTACTTGTTAACTTATTGTACAATTTATATTTATTATAAAATAAAATATAAAACAAATAGTTTTCACAAGTAATAGTACTCTAAGCAATGGTATAGTTTGTGCAAGATAGTTCAATTAACACACTAAGCCAGTATGAAACTGTCAAAAGTATTCCAAAAAAGAACAATAAAGAACACTTCCTCGAACTTACCTTAGGTGGCCTCCTCATTGTAAAAGACATTGTCCTTAATGATAGGATAAATGTATCCTCATTGTACTTCAGGGAATTTTTTTCACCGTGAGGAGTACCACTCATGTTTGCAAATCCAGGCTCATTAAAGTATGGTTTTGTATTCAAAATAAGCCCTTGAATAGAAACCAAAACTTGCAACATGCTGGACTTCCCAGGGATCCATTTCTCATTCTTGTTACCACTCCAGGTGTTAAGAAGGCTAAGGCACACTTTCCCACAAGCATACAGATTTGGATTGAGTCGAACGCCACCAGAGTGGTAATGAACAAGCTGGCAAAAGCAATTTCCAGTAGTCAGACCAATGAAGTAAGAAATATGTCGAAGTAAACACACCAACATACAAGCTTCCATCACTTACTGGTGGACCGTTGGGATAGGCACTTGGGAAAAATATGTCAAAGAAAAAGAGACCATCATGATAAGGAGTCCCCTCCGCTCCTTTTATAACAGCCCTCAAAAGATCCATTCGTGATTCATAAACTCTGACAAATATTGTATCTATTGAAATGATAAGCATAAGAGATTCAGTTACCATTCTCGGCAGAATTTGGGAAGAAATAAATGAAACAGAAAAAGTATGATACAATCAGCATATTTTACTTTGCCTGTTATATCACCTGAGTATTGGATGAAGCTATTTTTAATCTGGGTTCTGTTTTGTTTAAATCAAACATATAACTGTTTTGAAACCAACCCAAAATACCATTATTTGTATGAATGAAGTATGAACAAGTTCTTCACAAGACCAATCATAATAGCTAAAAAAAATTGCTGAACTCTTTGTTTTCATTCATCCAATGAATAATTTATGATTCTAGTCAACATGAGGACATACTTAACTCAAGTGAAATGCACAAAACCTGGAAACTGACCTATCAACAAAAGAGTATGCCTGAACTCATTGAACCATATATGACAATATAATTAACTCTATTGGGTATTTGGGTGCACAAAACCTAAAAGCTACAGCTATCCAAAAGGAAAAATAGCTACGAACCATTGAAACAAAAACAGTATTGGTACTCAGGGTTGCTAGTATCGTATGTATCATACAATACAATACAACCACTGAATGATACCTATAGTATGTCTGAACTGCTATGAGGCCCGAATTGTTTCTAACGGTCTATAACACAGTTCATGTGGATAGAGACGACTCATAAATATTGGATTTTTCTAATAATTTAACCCACAAATTATTTATTCCTGTCTTCTTTTAAAAGCCCAATACTGATGATAATTAATTAAGTTTTCTATTCACAAATTTTTCAACAAGTCTATTTATTAATGAAGTTTTCTTCCATTGGTTTAAGTGGTCGTCATTTTCTTCCCAACGAATCTTCGAGGAGAAAGAACATGAGACACAAGCCAAAAGCATCATAAAGAAACACTAATGATGGAAGTGAGATTCCTGAAGTTTTAAGGAATCTCATTAGTTCTTTCATTTCCCTAACTCATCATTCTTCTCATCTTTTTGAGTTTCCTAGGTGCTTGTTGGTGTTTTCAATCTTCTTTTAGTTTTTGGCATGGTGTAATCTCACTTCTTTCATTAGTGTTTCTTTATGATGCTCTGGACGTCTATCTCAGGTTCTCTCTCCTCCTTGGAGATTGAACCAGTTGTTATTGATATATAATGAACATTATTGCCAATAAAAATTATATATATATTACCCTCGTATATAGAACTCTTTGTATTGATTTTCTAAATGTCATTATAATTCTTATTTTATATTAGATTCATTGTGTTAGCTATTCCACTGCAATTTCAACATTTATCTCAACAAAAAACATAAGTAAACTACAGAACAGATGGTACAATGCTTATTAGAACAAAAAGGAATACTACATTAAAACTCACCAGGCAAATCCTTCTCAAGAATCCTCCACTCTTCCTGAATTCTCTTAGCCCAAACCTTAGAAGGCTATCAGAAAGAAAGATACGAAAATTAAGAGGAATAAAGAATTCATAGATATAAAAACAAAATGAAGAAAGTCAAGTGCATCTTAAAAACATAAGCACCTGCTTCATTGAAGAACCACTGTGAGCATAGTGATGATCCGAATGATCATCAACAGTATCAAATTGTTTAAAAAGTTTGAACTTCCCCATAACATCTTCAAGATTCCTATCTTTTCCACTGCATGAGTTTGAATCAGTATCAGCTGCCGAACCGCCTGTTCCAAATATTTTCTTGTGGTTCCCACCAAACTCCTGACCCCAAAAGTCATCTGATTCCTCTTCGAGGGCGATAGGAAGATCATCAAGTGGATCATACAAACTCGGATCAGTTGAGAAAAAGGAATTCTTACTATATTTGGGAAACACATTTTTATTTTTATGAGATGCTTCAGACGAATAAAAAACTTCTGTTACAGGAGGATGATTCAATGCAGCTGTTTGTGAAGGGAAATAAGATAAGGGACCACTACGCCGCTTCTTCAGATAATTGGGGAAACCATGTCCCCATAAAGGCGCCTCCATTGCATGTGGGGGATTCACTGTATGTACCTGATTCAAAGAGCTACTGGTACTATTTGGACAAAATGAAGATTTCAAAAACGGTGAAGACTGAGATGATTCTTCAGTAAATCCGTTCTTCAAAGTATTCCAACTAGGTTTTGAAGCAGCTAGTCTATTGTTAACATTATCAGCTTTTGGAAAGAACTGAGGTGAAGGCAGCTCCGTCCCAGGAGGATTAATCACAGCATCCAGTGATGCTGACTTCATTTTCAACTGAGCTGATCGGGATGGCCGGAAAGAAGTGTCTCTCTCATGAAAAGGAAACCCGCGTTCTAACTGAATTTGACTCCTATGATTGGAATTACTGCCAGTAGGTGCCTTGCATTTAATTTGGTCCAGAACCGGAAACCAAGGAAGAGATGCCTCTACTCCAGGAGGAATGTCCACCTTATCAAACTGGGCTTGCAATATTTCATACTCATCAACATTAATGACATCATTCGTATAAAAATCAAGATACTTGTCGGTGTCATGGTAAGTATCAGAACTATGGCCATCTACGTTGATTGAATAATGTGACCCAGGGGCCCAACTCTTTGAGGAATCAACACCATTAACTATTTCAAGGGTATCCATACCACCAGGAACAAAAGAATCATTACCGTAAGACTCCTGAAAAGGTATACAAAGAGAGGAAGATGAATTCCATAAGCTGCATTGCATGAGCAGTTATGAGAATGGAAAAGCTACCAGTTGTAATGAATAATGATATCAAATTTAACTACCAGTCAAAATATACCTTAGTTTGATGATTCAAGTAACCATTAGAAATGCTTTTTACTGCCTTCCCTTTATTCCTTGGCTCAACTCTCATGCCATACATCATGATATCAGCAGAATCCTCATCTTCGTCAACATTAATTATTTCATTGGGAAAAAACTGCACAAAAATCACTTCTTTCAAACGTTTTAATGCAAATATAAGAATATCCAAGCACCTTTAAAAATCAAATATATGTCAGCAACAAAGACATATAACCAAACTAGAACATCATATACCAATCTAATGACAAAACAGATTAGCTACAAAAGAACTGAAATGAGCCATACCAGATATCGATTTACTGACTACACTACCTTTGAGTCATTTGACAGAGAAATTTTCTTCAGAAACTCAAGCAAAATCCAAGCTTGGATTCAGCTTGACCAGCATATGGATACTAATCAATTCAAAAGCCATGTTGTACATAGATGTTCCAAGACCTAGTTTGGTGCAATACTAATATGTATATGTAGGAATACATAAAGTTAATGAAAAAAACAATGAAACTCATGAAAACTTGAAACAAACTCAAATTAAAGCTCGGCCTCAACCAACCTCAATGCCAAGCATTTCATCTTTTAACCTAACATCTATTAGATTTGGGAACAATGAAAAAGAAAAAGAAAACTCAAAAATAGCCGTTATAAGAGCCTGCAAAAAATTCAATCTCTGTAAATAGGAAGATCAAAGACCTACACATGTGCCCGAGTTAAACCTACGTGAAATGCACAAATCAAAATTACCTCGCACGCATTGCTTGAATGTTATAAGATCTTGGAATGATGAGAAACTAAGGGCTAGAGGGAGCCTTTCACAAATAGCCCCACTAGCAGTCATAATGAAGATAACTATAAATGTGTGTGTGTGTGTGTGAGAGAGAGAGAGAGAGAGAGAGAGAGAGACTTGAGTTTTCTGATTGAAACAAAACCAACTACATTTATACTTAAACAGTGTAATGAGAATTCATGGCATTTCCTTTGATTGACTGTATCGCCATTAAGCTTTTACTTCCATTATCTTCACCCTTTCATAATGTATAACTAAATAACATAAAAATCACACCCAAGTCCTAATTCAATACAATTTTATTTCAGAAGAGAAATCTGAAGCAAGATAGAACCTCTCTAAAAAGCTGAAATTACTGCAGACCAAAAAACGCCAAAGAACACCGATATCTATCCAGAACTCACTGACCCAAACATAACAACAAAAAGCATAACCAAAAGTGCAAGTTCACTTGGGCACTCTCCTAGCTTAATACTTGACAACAGTAGAAGCACCACCAAATAATAACATACAACGAAACCTAACAACAACCAAGCCATTTCTCAAACAACATTGGGTCGTATACTCCAACTCCAATCCGACTAATTAAATACTATAGCATCCATTCATTAATGCATTATCAGGTATTATCTTACTAATTTCCACCAAACCCAATAAGAGAAACACTTAAACTCTACCTCACCATCCCCATCACTACTGATAGGTCAAAATCATTACTTTATAACAGTAATCACAAAATCCCTAACAATGCTATTACACTATACCTCAAATCTCAATCACTCAAAAAAAACACAGAAGCAGTTCCATTGAACATTGCCTACTCAGCAAAACCCTAAAAACCTCAATAAAGAAGCTGTTTTGCAATAGCCCCAAGTCAACAACGCCGATCAGCGAAGCACCCATCACTCGATCAGACACAAAAGCACTAAAATTTCAGTAAAAACCGAGTGATTCCACTCGAACTCGAGAGCCTATACGGCATGCAACACGCGATCAAGCAATCAAATCGGAGAACGAAGCCAAGAAAAGCTCTGATCATGAAGAGAACAAAAAAGAGTATAAAAGTTCCAACTTTTATACCTCTTTACGCTTTAAGAGCTTGGAGGGCCGAGAAGAAACCGGCGGCGCGATTTCGACGACGTCCAATTCCATGTCGCTACTAACAGCACCACCACCGGCGGAGATGACGCTCAGTTTCCTGTTTGGAGAGCGAGAAAATGAAAGAAAGTTTAGGGGAAAGCAGATTTTAGAGAGAGAAAGAGAAAGTTACAGAGAGAGACAAAAAAAGAAATATGGGACTTTGAATTTTGGGGATTGGGAATGTCTTTTGGACTCATCGGCGGCGGCTTTTCTAAGTCGGCGGCGGCGGCTCCGGAGAGAGGATCGGCTCGGAC